>JASGXE010019158.1:0-19903 GCA_030068105.1 Sinentomon sp. SZTP_YWyxl
GACCATCAAGAAAAAATTTTTCAAGTTACCAGCTCCAAGTGCAGTTTTGAAGAAAGTTTCCTGTCAAATCAATTTTCGCAATATTTTGCAGTGAATGGGATTCAATCCCACCCACAGTATTGAAAGTCGATTTGCTGACCCTTGTCCTCAAGAATTATTTTATCTGACGGATTACCTGCGTTGCAGACAAAATGTCATGTGACGCAAGACAATTAAGGTTTTGAATCAGGTGTGTTTGAAAATTTTGCAGTCGGACACCCATTTAGAATCCCTCAAAAAACTTTCCACACGCAAGATCATGATCAATGTTGATGATAAAAGCAAACGTTGATAATCAAACGTTCATGATCAAAGCAATCGTCGGTGATCAATGTTGATGATCAAAGCATACGTTATGTTGATCAAACGTAGATGATCAAATCAAACGTTGATCAAACGTTTATTATAAAAACAAACGTTGACGATCAATAATGATGATCAAATCAAACGTTGATGATCAAACGTTCTTGATCAAAGCAAACGTTGACGATCAATAATGATGATCAAAGCAAACGTTTATAATAAAACGTTGATGATCAAAGTAAACGTTGATGATTAAATCAAACGTTGATAATCAATGTTGATGATCAAAGAAAACGTTGATGATTAAACGTTGATGATCAAACGTTGATGATGAAATCAAAGGTTGATGATCAAACGTTGATGATGAAATCAAAGGTTGATGATCAAACGTTGATCAAAGCAAACGTTGGTGATCAAACTTTGATGATCGAAGCAAACGTAATTAATCAAACGTTGATGATCGAAGCAAACGCTGATAAAACGTTGATAATCAAAGCAAACGTTGATGATCAAACGTTGATGGTCAAAGCAACCGTTGATGATCAAAGCAAGCGTTGACGATCAAAGCAAACGTTGTTGTTCAAACCAAACGTTGATGTTCAAAACAGACGTTGATGATCAAAGCAAACCTTGACATTCAAATAAAACGGTGGCTATAAAAGTGATGATCGAAGCAAACGATGAGCAAACGTTGATGATCAAAGCAAACGTTGATGATCAAACGTTGATGATCAAAGCAAACGTTGATGATAAAACGTTGATGATGAAAGCAAACGTTGACGATCCAAGCAAACGTTGTTGTTAAAACCAAACGTTGATGTTCAAAGCAGACGTTGGTGATCAAAGCAAACGTTGATGTTCAGAGAAAACGTTGATGATAAATGTAAACATTGATAATCAAACGTTGATGATGAAAGCAAGCGTTGATGATCAAAGAAACGGTTTTGAATTTTGCTGGACCAATTGGGCATCCCTGAAGCCCTTCTATCACTGCCGCTAGACCCGGAGAATAGATAAAAAAACTGCAATACGACAGGACAAACGGTGAACCTGAGGCCCACGTGGAGCTATGTACCGTGTATGCCAAAAGAGTGTTTTCTCTGGCGATCGGATTCGCGATGTGACTGACGAAACGTATGCTGCCTCCTCAATTTTTTATTTGAACTAAAAGGCCTACCCATTCCGGTAGGCATAAAGTGTAATTCCGAATCGCGGCCATATTCCAGAGGATAAAAATTGTCCACTCACATCGCGACTATCGCCGCAAAGAAAAGTCCCTTTTGACGGACAAGGTACCTTTACTGGAGGGGACTGGACTGATATATTGCATTGACATATCCGAATATGCAAATCAAATTTGAGAATAATGGGATCGAAAGAGAGGGCGGTTATGTTTCGAAATCCACTAACAATTGATCCGTTGACTTTTCCTTTTACGTGTATTCATGCCACGATATTCAAATGGGACATGTTTTCGAAATAGAAAGAGAGAGAGGATAAAAACGCAGAAATATCGCTTATTTTATTCTCCCCAGGAAAGTCAAATCAGTCCGTCATTTGAATGAGAGGGGGAAAGGACTGCAGAAGGAGGTTGGGAGATTTGGGGGGTGCTGAAAAAGTTGGAGATGGACACATCGCGTCTAGGAGGGACGGGTATCGGACCGCCGAGGGGTGCCGTGCCTGCTGGAATCGAGACGTCAATTCATGGGCCATGGGTCGGGTCAAGCAGGCGAAGAATGAGATTCCGAGCCTGGCGGCGGACAGAGGGGGCGGGGTGACCGTTCCCCACAGGCAAGTTATTCTAGAGAAACCACAATTTTTAGTGTTCCTAGCTGTTTTAGAAAACAATTTCCAAGTTTTTCGGGGTTTCTCAAGGTTTTTCAGGTTTCCAAGGTTTTCCCGAGGGTTTTCAAAGCTTTTCAAGGGATTTTAGTGTTTTTCGGGTTTACCGAGGTTTTTTCGTGGACAGAAAGAAGCGGCCATGATCACCCCAGTGGTGATCAGCCCGTAGGCCACAAACGTATAGGTCTGCCGTAGCACGCCCAAGAGGGTTCCAAGGAATGGACCTTTTGGCAGAAGGTTTGGAAGACGGATTCCCTCAAGGACCAAAGCAATCGCTATATAATTACCATCCTCTTGTATGTTTCTAAACAGAAATAGGTTCTCCGAATGCTTGTGGATGACAAATTTTAACCCTTTCCCAAAAATGGTTAAATTCAAGGATCATTTTTGAAAATCTAGGTTTTTTCAAAGTTGAAAGTTCGCCTGGGAACCCTGAATTGTGCGCTCAAAAGTAACTCCAAAATTAACAAATTCCTTGGACTTCCGGGGTGGTCGGCTAGAGACGCCTTTCCAAAGACCCAAGAGCTGGCGCTCCTCCCCAGACTTCCGTCTAAGGCGGTTCCCTCTGTGTGGAGGAAGGGCCCCGCTGGCACTCTGTCCCATATCCAGCAGAGGCTCCGTCCCCTCATTTTCATCCCTTATGAACCATCCCCTCTGATTTATCCCCTCAAAATCATCCCGCAGATCCATCCTCTCGGATTCATTCCTTAGATTAATCCCATCATGTTCATCCCACAAGATCCACCCCCTCAGATTTATCCCATATGACCCATCCCATCAGATTCATCCCTTCAATTTCACCCCCAGATTCATCCCATATGATCCAAAGCCCCATCTTCGCAGAGGAATGTCCACGCTGCTGGCATCGGGGGGTGCATAGAGGACTACATTGTGGGGCGTGGACAATAGCAGGAAAGGGGCCTCAGGTCGTCAAGCAGTCGGGTGGGTCGAGGTCGACGGTCGTAAGGACGGGTGCGTGCAGTCCGTGCAAGAGGGGGCGTGGCAGCGTCTCGTATCCATTTTCACCCCTTTCACGCATCGATACAACGCTGACCGCAGCGAAGCAAATCGGTCAGCGAAGCCAGTTAGGCTCTTTGTGCTGGCTATTTATGCATTCACCTAAAATCCCACGTCATTCCGTTTAGCCTAACTTGACCCGGGACAAATATTTCTTTTATTCGGAGAAATCCCAAGGGAAAGCCTATCGAACAGCGATGGTCGAAAATCAGAACCCACTCGTAATTCTCTGGAAAGTGGAAAGCAGGAGAGCAAAAAGATTTGGTTGAATTTCACAATTATGCGCCGACTTCGGGGACATACTTTTGGCGGAATATCAAGAAGGCGGAATATCAAGCATGCGGAATATCAACAAGGCGGAATATCAAGCATGCGGAATATCAAACAGGCGGCATATCAAAGGCGGAATACCAAGCAAGCGGAATATCAAGCAAGCGGAATATCAAGCAAGCGGAATATCAAGCAGGCGGAATATCAAGCATGCGGAATATTAAACAGGCGGCATATCAAAGGCGGAATACCAAGCAAGCGGAATATCAAGCAAGCGGAATATCATGCAAGCGGAATATCAAGAAGGCGGAATATCAAGCATGCGGAATATTAAACAGGCGGCACATCAAAGGCGGAATACCAAGCAAGCGGAATATCAAGCAAGCGGAATATCAAGAAGGCGGAATATCAAGCATGCGGCATATCAAAGGCGGAATGCCAAGCAAGCGGAATATCAAGCAAGCGGAATGTCAAGAAGGCGGAATATCAAGCATGCGGAAATATCAAACAGGCGGCATATCAAAGGCGGAATACCAAGCAAGTGGAATATCAAGCAAGCGGAATATCAATCAGGCGGAATATCAAGCAGGCGGAATGTCAATCAGGTGGAATATCAAGCAGGCGGAATTTCAAGCAGGCGGAATGTCAAGCAGGCGGAATATCAAAGGTGAAATATCAAGCAGGAGGAATATCAAGCAAGCGGAATGTCACGCAGGCGGAATATCAAGCAGGCGGAATATCAAGCAGGCGGAATGTCAAGCAGGCGAAATATCAAGCGGGCGGACTGTCAAGCAGGTGGAATGTCAAGCAGGTGGAATGTCAAGCAGGCGGAATATCAAGCAGGCGAAATGTCAAGCAGGCGGAATATCAAGCAGCAGGCAAACAAAGCAACAGGCGAAGCACCTCACAAGCACCTGTGAGGTTGGCAACAGCAACAGGCAGTGAGGGTAAGGCTATGTCAGATTGGTTAGCTTTAATTAGGAAGAAAGGAAAGGCAAAACGTAAAACACGTTTCCGAAGTTGGTTGCACCAAAAACAGCTGTAGCATTGTAAGTTTTAGCAAAGGTTTTTGGAAACGAAAGATAAGTGCCAACCTATACTGGGTCAACGTCGCCGTTTTTTATCATTTTTGCAAGTATAAGGCATGGTTCCTTATGGCGATAAGTTTTGAGAAAATGTTTACGAGGGGCGCCGAACTGGGCCCGTCTCCTTCAAGACATTCGGCAGTTTTTCCAATGTCGCTTCCAGCCGAGCAAGCAAAATAAACTCCGAAAAAAAAACGCATCAGCCCGAACGTGGAAGCACGCTGAAGCGTTACTCTCGGAGATCAAGAAGAGATTTTTCATCTTTCTGTTATCGGAAAACCTTTTCCAGTGCGTGGAAAGTAAAGGCTTTCGAAAAAACTTTCCCTTCATGTCGTCCTCGCCGTTCAACCTTTCCCTTTCCCTCGATAGCAATGTCGATCTGGAAAGTGCTCCCGTGGCGAGCAAATAGATTTGTTGAGTAGTTTGTATAGGTATAGGTATTCGTTGGGAAAAATAAAAAGAAGCGAATTCTGCTTTCCGATCGAGGAAAGACCTTCTAGGATATAAACCTAAAGGACAACCCGTCGATAGATAAATGGCCTGGCAGAGAATTTATGTCGGGAGTATTGGAGAATATTGCATGTACGAGTAGGTACACGTAAATGGGCTGGGAAATGTCGAAATCACGGATGCGGAATCTACCTTAAACTGGATCACATCTCGTACATACTCCTCATTCCACTTGAAGATATAAGCTAAGAATGCTCCCAAGTGTGCTCAGAGTGAATTCAGAATTCTTTCAACAATGAAAACTCGGTTGAAAACTTCATTCTCGGCATAGAAATTAAAGTTTTTCTGTGCATTTAAATGGAAGAGTGTGAAGCATTCTCAGTTTATATCTTCAAATGGAACAAGGTTTATGCGTTCCACGAATCAACTGCATGCAGTTATCAAACTCCTTGTTTTTCTGAGCTAGTTTTTCGAACCAATTTTCCGAGCTATAGTTTTCCGAGCTAGTTTTTCTGTATTTCCGAGCTAATTTTTCGCGCATCACGTCCCCATTGTAACTCACCCACAGGTTCAACTCAATACCCAATTCAATGGATAGATTTGTGTTGCGAAATTTTGTTTCTATGCAGAACGCTTATAACTCGCGTCCATTGTTGCATTGAAAGATGCATCTGCTAACCAACGTACCTACCTAAAATTAGCGTCTCGCACGGACGCTCAAACTCTCCATCCAAACCTTGCTCCTTACGGCACACCCCAAATACATACAATGTATACCTGAACTCAACATTTGAGGGTGAGTCCAGTGCAACTGAGAAAACGGCAAGCTGTCTTTTTGTTTATCGTCGTTGAAATTGCATTCACTACTGGTTTCATTTTTTGTATCATTGTTAACAAAATGGACTGCCTGCCTGTGTAGGTTTTCCACTGCATCGTTGGCGACCACACGGAAGGGGTTCCAGCCTTCGGATGCATATCCAAACTGCAGTATAAAATTGGCACGATTCAGGTTGTATTTCTGCCTGTGGGAGTGGCTTGCAACTGTTCCATGAATGGGAACTTATGCTTCAGAGGCATAATATTTATGCCAGTTGTACTCGTTCGACATAATTCAAGGACATAAAACCGAAAATTTGAATATTATTGCTTGTCTACTGCAATGGAAAGGAGTTCCCGAAGCTATAAACATCAAGTTCCTCGTCCCTATATGAACATACCCACGCATATCGGCGCGATGTTCAATAAGCATACGATGTAAAACAAAAACTCTGAACATGCCCATATTTTCGGCGACAACACCGTGTAAAGTTTGCCAAACTCTGCTCTTTTTTGCATATTTTTTTTCCCAATCCACTTCCGCAATCGCGTCTCTGATTGGCTGTTGGGAATTCCAGCCAATTTCAACATCCAATTTTCAAAACCTGTCTTAACCAAACCTAACCTGACCTAACCTAACCTAACCCGACCTTACCTTACCCATTGCGACCCTAGAAAGAGTTGCGAAGCGGTGGCAAACACGCCAAATGGCAAAAAGCGGTGGCAAGGCAAAAATGCGAAAATTGATGACGTCACAAATTGAGACGACGTGATTGGCTGTTGCGATGCTGCGGAAGTGGATTGGAAAAAAAAATTATGCCTCTTTTTTACGATGCCACAGCTGTTCTACGGTATCAGAAATCGTTGAATTTTTTTCCATGAAAATATTAAGCACGGACAGCAGGCTAAAAGGTAAAATTCATCCCATATTTCAGACAAATATGTTGCCGACAGCATTAATTTTCACACTGTACGTTCACTGCTCCCTATACTGTGTCCCGATATCCCAATTTTAAAGAATACACTCTCTCACGCCGCCCTCTGATGCAAAACCTTTTTCCTATTCTCATAACCATAAATAAAAAATGCCCCATTTTTTTCAAGTCGATGCAAGCCATCTATTTTGCATAAATGTCACTTAACATGAACTGATATGGATATATTACGTTACGAGTATGTCGGACGGGGAGGCCCTTCCGATCCCCAATAGTCGTTTACCAACCCACCCACCGACTGGTTCCCAGACACACCCCCATCGCAAGTCTGCAGGCCCATATTTACAACTTCCATTCAGTCTCGCAGTCCCCCGATATGCCTTTGTCGGAATTTCTTCTTTCGAAGATGAATTCCCAGTGAGGCCCGCTTTATTTTTCATTGTATCACAATAAATTTGTAACCAACTCTCATCGAAGGAAGCGAGCGGGAATTATCATTTCATTTGGAGTCAAAGTTGGTGGAACTGAAATCAGCTCATAACTGGGATCAAAGACATGCCTGACTGACAAACTGAAAATTCCAAAATATCAGTCATGTTTCTGTGAACTTGGGAAGCGTTGTGTTTCCATGAACTTGGCAAGATCGTCATGTTTCAGTATGAACCTGGGAAGTTAGTCATGTTTCAATTTGAACTTGCGAAGTTGGTCCCGTTCCTTTGGAAGTTAGTTATGTTTCTGGTTATGAACCTGGGAATTTAGTCGTCTCTATGAACTTGGGAAGTTAGTCCTGCTTCTTTGGGAAGTTAGTCATGTTTCCATGAACCTGGAGAGTTAGTCATGTTTCTATGAACATCGTAAGTTGACATCCTTCGACTCCGCAATTTTGTTTTCAAGTTCCAAAAATGTTTGAGATGGCATTATAAGGGTTGCATTAGGATCCACGATTTAGTGTTTGAGGGGCATTCCAACCGGGTATATTTAAACTTGATGTTAAAGGTGATGTGTCTCAGCAAAGTCTTGGCGATTCTGCTGCTGGCATTCAATTATGATATGAAAAGCCTTGACTGCCAGCTTTATGTTTGTGATGGTGTTCCCCAGGGTTGCACCCTCGGCCACGCTTCGAATTTTAACTCATGGAGCACCAGAATACTGGAGCACTGAGGAAATTATCTGAAGTTGAATTTTTAAGGCCACGTTAGCCAGGAACTCACCTTGACGTGGCGTGCGATTGGCAATAGTCGAACGAAAAATTGCTTGTCCTATTCCGTCCTCCATTTATAGATATTCTGTCTATAACAATACCAGAGAATTCGATTGGACACCAGGGAGTCGTATTGCGCTGTCAGTTTGAGTCTGTTTCCGAGTTGTTTTCTGTTCGACCCTCCACACCCCACCCAGCCCTTACACCCCTCACATGCCTTTCTTTTGTTTTAACCAGTTTCCATCCCTCTGCCGAGCCTGGTTGTTTATTTGAAAGATCATATCCTCTTTTGTTTTGTTCTTTATCATTCGTTTCTTTCTTCTTTATCCATTTCGATTCTCTGTCCTGAAGGGCCACAGGCGGCTTCGCTCCGGAGCATCGGCCGTTGACGCCAGTTGGAATGCCTGCCCCAGGCGACACACTGTCTTGATTCGGGTGGGGAGTTGGTTGGGGTACCGTTGGGGGTAGTTTCGCAGCTCCTTGCACCCTGTCTGCAGTACATTTCATGTTGTCACACAGCTTCAATTGAATGGTTAATTTAGTTAGTTTTGCGAAATTTTCATTTCTATGCACAACGTCGCTAATTTTCATTTGTAGCGAGAAATACACCCATCTGTTGAATTGGCTATTAAGTTGAGGGTAAAACATTTTGCGGATCGAGGCGGAATTTCTCTTCTCATACATGTAAAATTGTGACAGTTCAGATTTACGCAAGAACGCAGTGTGCTGCAAAAATTGAAGGTCCTATTTTATAACCGAGGTCAAAATTTGACACCTTTAGAACACTGTGTTGCAATCTGGCTGTTTAATTTCTACCGCCTGCAAAAGAATAAAAAGAAAGAAAGAAATGTTCAGGAGACAACAGTTAAACGGGAAAAACACATGCATGGGCACATTAATTCCGCCTCCACTATGCGATCGTCAGCTACAATGGTTAGCGTTTTGCCTTCCCTTTTTCTCAACCAAAGTTCACCAAACCTTGCCGAACCCCCTACCCTCACTTCTAATTGCTTGCTGTTAACATAGTGGTTGGTGTCAGCTCATTGCTGTTGTCAAAGTATTGCTTGGCATCCGGCTCTATAAGGCCCGGAAAACGACCCCAAAGTTAGCGTATCCACAAGTACGAGTATATGATGCTGATGGGGAAGTTCAACCCATTTTAGGGTGAATTTGAGTGACAGACAATGAAGAATCCTGTCGTGTTTTCACATTTCGTTTACGGAGATAGGTGACCCAGAAAATGCGACCCATGATGTTCATTTTTGGATTTCTGAGGGAAACAGCAAGTCACAGACAGAAACTCCCTCAGCATAAGAAAGGCGCATTAAACTTTGCATTTAGGTACATGAAAATGCAAAATTTTAGAGTCTGTCTTAAGTTTTTGGCAAAGTACCATTTGGCAAAGTACCATTATGGCAAAGTACCACAGCCCCAACCTGCTCTAATTCCATTGGTGGTCAGCCCATAGCCAAAGTTTCTGATTTAATATTTGGGTGTCTATCTCTCAGACGATCTCTCTGGGATGCCCATATCAATTATGTGTTGGCCAAAGCAAAAAAAGTCCTGGCATGTTAGTACGAAACATCAGGCCTGCCCAGTCATCAGCTAACTTAAAGCATACTCCAGTCTTGTGTTACCTATCTTGGAATACGCATGTGAGGTTTGGGACCCATTTCTTTTCCGTCATATTTGCATGCTTGAGAGGCTTCAACGGAGTGCCTAAGATTCATTTGTGGTGATTACAGACGGACTTCGTCAGTCTCCGAAATGATTTCGCGCCTCGGTCTTGAGACTCTTTCTCAAAGACGTTCGAACAGACGCCTAAAGTTCCTCCAGTCAATAATTAAGGGTACCATTTGCACCTCACTTCCGTCTGATTTCGCCCAAAGGATTGTTCCTCGCCGCACTGACAATGGCCACTTTATTGAATACCCCATTTTGAAATTTAATAAGCACTTTAACAGTTTTTTCCCCGTACAGTCCGCGAGTGGAATGCACTTCCCTCCTCGGCACCCCTCTTTGCACGCTTACCATAGTGTTACAACGTGGATCTGTACCTAATCTAGTTTAATTTGGTTGCAGCCCAGACCTCTCGCCCTCGTATTCTTGCATATTATTATTATTATTATTATTATTTAAAGCAATACTGCCACAAGGATTTATGGTGGCAGGTCGACGAATAAAATTATTCAGAGTCAGAAGGTTTAAAAAAACACGATAAACG
This sequence comes from Sinentomon sp. SZTP_YWyxl, assembly GCA_030068105.1. NCBI lineage: Eukaryota > Metazoa > Arthropoda > Protura > Sinentomata > Sinentomidae > Sinentomon > Sinentomon sp. SZTP_YWyxl. The sequence goes on from JASGXE010019158.1 coordinate 10,183, forward strand.
AAAATTAACTAACTAAGAGACATGCTGTGCAGGTGCGACGCCTGTAGAGCTCTTGATAAAATTGGAGAATCGAAGGAAGACTATTCCAATCCCTTATAGTCTTGGGGAAAAAGGATTGAATAAGACATTTGTCTTACATATTGGGGCATGAAAAGAAAGACCATTATCCGTTCTGCGTTGGCTAGGCTTAACAAAGTAGGGCGTGGACATATTAAAATTCACGGAGGCAGTAACAATGTCAGAAAAGAGCTTAATCCTGTGTTCCTTGCGTCTTGAGGCTAGGGAATCCAGACCAAGAGAATTTAACAAGTTGGTGACCACTGGCAGTCCGCTCGTAGATTCCTGTTATCATACGTGCTGCTCGTCTCTGCACCATCTCAATTTTGGCAATGTCACACTGGCAGGAAGGGTCCCACACGGCACATGCATACTCCAGTACGGGCAGTACAATCGATTTATAGGATTTCAATTTTGCTTGCTGGGAAGAAGAGCGCATAATTGAAATCCTATAAATCGATTGTACTGCCCGTACTGGAGTATGCATGTGCCGTGTGGGACCCCTCCTGCCAGTGTGACATTGCCAAAATTGAGATGGTGCAGAGACGAGCAGCACGTATGATAACAGGAATCTACGAGCGGACTGCCAGTGTCACCAACTTGTTAAATTCTCTTGGTCTGGATTCCCTAGCCTCAAGACGCAAGGAACACAGGATTAAGCTCATATAACTTTGCTTTTGTGCCTGGGCCCTAGTTCATTTTATTGTTTGACTTTCTCTTCTTTTACGATTTGTTTGACGTTCAACTTCAATGTTGAGATTTGAATAAATAAAATAAAAAATAAAAATAAAAAAATAAGTTGCATACAGAAACTCCCTCATCGTTCAGAGGTTCAAAAGATTTTAAAAATTTAAAAATTTTAAAAAGATTTTAAAAATTTTAAAAAGATTTTAAAAATTTGCGCTTTTTCGATTGTGGAAAATTTTGAGCGACGTCTCGCTTGAGAAGAAAAAGAAAAGTGAGGGACCATACCCTTTTGGTTCCTCAGGTTCCGAACCAAAATTCCTCAGCTTAAATTCCATCAGATATCGATTCAAAAATAGCAACGTGCCGTGAGGTTATAGTTAGAAGGGCTAAGTTTGGTAAAGAGGAAAAAGTGAAAATAGCAAATCACGTCCGCGAAATTAGTTTTCCCACTCCAAAAGTAGCCGCGGTGCGTTCAACCTGTTCGACGATTCGGTTGGTCCAACCGGCCTGAACCCATGCATGCATGAAACGAACGCATGTGTGAGTTACGGGGAGTCAAACCTGTCCAACAAATCTAATAAGCGATTTTTGTGCTAACCTTCCCTTCAAAGCCCCCGCATAATCATGTACACCACAGGTCGTAACGTATACCCACATGAGACCCATTTCAGGTTTTCGCACGGGGGCATTTTTCAGTGAGGGATTTGAGCGCACCCCTATCGGGGTCCTAGGGTTGAACCTCCCACGAATTAGGGTCTGGAGCGGAACCCCATTGGGGTGTCACAAGAGGCAGAGACTCAGCAGGACGTGTGGGGGCAGAACCCCCAGTAACTGAGAACGTTTTGAAATTTAGGGTTCAATTTGAGGGAAAATATTTGTGTTCAAGAGCCCAAATGTCCCACCAGGGCGAGCCAAAACACATGCCAAGGGGTGAAAGCGATCCGCTGGAGGGGCAATCGCTCCCTGCCCTCGAAATGCTGCCCAGAGCGATCCACGCGGTTACCGACGTCACAGCCACATCCACAGCGTGCGTTAGGAGCTGCTCTGCGTTCGCCAAATCCTGTGAATTACGATGGCAATTTTATTACAGAGATCGGTCATTAAAGTCACACGTCGTCTGCTTGTCTGAAGCTCAGGCACATTTCGGTTATCGGAGAAAAACAAACAAACTGCCTTGGTCCCGTATAACACCGCAACGTGATTTTAACTGCTTCCTGATGGCCACACACAAGACCGGAGCTGCCGTTAAGCAAGGTGTGTTGCCGGAATGCCAAACGGCCGGCATCTTAACCCTTTACGCCGAATGTACACGGACAGTAAATATCGCCGTCAATGTTTACCAAAAACTATGTTTACCTGGATATAACTTCCAATCCCGGATGTGGATTTTTCTGGCAGTTGTGTGGTCTGTCAGACACCTCCAAAGTTTCAAAAAGCTAAACCCACACAACTTTGCCTGAATCCCGACATCAAGTGGCTATCATGTGGCATTATCAAGTGTCCATAAATTGGCTATTTATCAAGTGGCTATTAAGTGGTCGACCTCCATGAATTTATCTTCACCGCAGACAAAAAATCAAGTCTCGAAAACTGCACCCGTTTTCGATCTCCCAATTTCCCAAAAACCATGGCCAACAATTCCTGTCAAGTCCAGGGGACTCTGACCCGAAGTCTCTTTGTGTGAGGCGGCCTTAACCGGACTGGTCTCCTTTCCAGGCTAGACTGGACAAACACGAAAACCAAAAACCAATTGAATCGCGTCGTAAATATAGGTAACGGTGCGTTTTCTGTAATTCCGAATCAATTGCCTGCTCGCCTGAGTCACTGGGTGAAACGAATAGTACAGATGGAGACTTTGTGTTATTGTTGTCAGATTACGCACAGGACAGTGGCGACGCAGTTGATGTTTGCATATGTGCAAAAATTGTCAAAAAACTCAACTCTGCAGAAATTAAATCTGTGCATTTCTTTGATTTCCAAAAGACTTTCGGCCACATTCCTCATTGCAACTCACCCTCAGGTTCAACTAATCAAATAAGCCAATTCAATGGATTGATTTGTGTTGGGAAAATTTAATTTCTATGCACATTGCACAACGCTTGTTCCTTTTCCATTGTTGAAAGATTGTGGTAAGAAAGATTGTGGAAAGATTTGTCCGTCTGTTGAATTGGCTGTTGATTTGAACGTGAGGGTTGGTGCAATGGGAAATATGGAAATTGGAAATATGGCCGCCATGCAATTAAAGCGTCTGCTCATTTGTTTTTGTGACCCAGCCCATGGTCAGGTGTCTTGTAGAAGCTCACCCACAAAAGCAATCCTGGAAATTGTCCATGCGCTGCATTGTGTCTTGTGTAAAACTTCCAAGTACATCCATTCCAAATCGCCCTGTTATTTACCTATGTAGTGCCTGGCCATTTCTAGGGTCTTCTATATCCTAAAGTGGGCATGCCAACAGGTGCCGAGAATGCCTTTCGATAAAGTCAATGCTATTTGCTCTCAGCCTATATAGGTACTGTCCAGCTGCCTTGGTCATTCCAATGGACAACATTCTAGGAAGGCAGCACCTTTGCTGTAGGCCTATGCCACGTTCCCTCTGAAATTAAGTAACGACGATTTGAAGTTAGATATAGTGGTACTGGGTGAGTTAAAAGGCCGGTGTGTGTTCCTGGTGTCAAAATGCAATGACCTGCTGTGAGGGTTCTGAGTTCAAGCTACTCGAAAAACATGCCTGTTGGTACAGCTAGAAAAACAATAATGACTTCCTAACAGAGTTAAATGGCTGTCAGATTTTTTGCAGGTCTTCTAGGAATAGTTGGCAAACGCAATTGTTTAGATCATCAAGCAACACGTCTGAGACCACGTTAATCTGTTCTAAACGACGCCGAAGTATGCCTTCACGAAAGGCTACCGGTGTCAGGTTTCGGAAAATTTGGTCTGTCTTTATGTATTCGCCACACTATTCTCCAGTAGAAAAGATAGGTATATACACCGGGGAGCGTATTTGATTAATCTATACGAATCGGGCACTTTTCCATCTAACCGCATGTTAAACTCCCGAGCCACAAAAAGGCAGGAAAACACTCTGAACACAGAAAATGGGTTAGGTAAGGTTAGGATAGGTTAGTTAGGCGAGGTTAGGGCAGGTTAGGTTGGTTAGGCTGGGTCAGGTTAGCTTTATTTTGCTTTTTTGTCCAAGGGCCAAATCGGGACATGGCCCGATTCGTATAGACAAATAAAATACGCCACCGGGGAGGCCCAAGCCTCAATAATTTCCCTCTGAATTTCATAACTCTGTTAGGAAGTCATCATTGTTCTGTGACTGTACTCGTAAAACCTGCTTGTTAGGAATGGTGACGTCAGAATCAAATTCAAATTGGCATAAAATTGGCATGAGAATTAAAATCAAAATTGGCGTCAAAATTTGCATAAAAGTTGGCATCAAAATCGACATCAAAAATTGAATTCGAAATTGGCATCAAAATTGGCATCTAAATGCTTCCAAAATTGGCATCAAAAATTGAAATCAAAAATTGACATCGAAATTGGCATCAAAATTGGCATCAAAATTGACATCAAAATTGGCATCAAAAATTGACATCGAAATTGTCATCAAAATTGGCATCAAAAATTGACATCAAAATTGGTACCAAAAATTGACATCGAAATTGGCATCAAAATTGGCATCAAAAATTGAAATCAAAATTGGTACCAAAAATTGACATCGAAATTGGCATCAAAATTGGCATCAAAAATTGACATCAAAATAAAAAAAAATTACATGAAAATCAAAATGAGCGAAGACTATAACGATTGAACTCAGTAAGTTTCTCTTATCGTTGCACAATCATCGTAAACACCCAGTATAATGCCCGTCTGTCTCGGACTTCGGTCGCCACCAGTGGCGATCGGACCAGTGGTGGTGGCCGACAAATATGAGGCCATTTAGCTTCTCGGGAATGCTTTCTTCAACGACCATCGAAATTGCCCGACGCCTGCCTGACTTCTCGTGAAACGATTTGCGGAAAACAATAAAATTGCCTCCTAAATCAAAGAGATTTCAGTAAACAAAACAGCAAATGGCCAAAGAGGAGCCGGCAGTGACCAGTGACCATGCACCGGACGCAGTGCAGGAAAGATCGGCCACGACAGCAACTTACCCTGGTTTAAAATGCGGTTTACGTCTGATTTTATTGGGGATTTTTATGGCGATAGATGACTCCAGCTTGGGTCCGGTAGCTGGCAACCTACTTCTGGAATTAAATTTCTCGGAAATATGAATTGAAACGGCACTGGAACAACACAACTCTCGCAGGTGGTGGCCATTCATCAAGAGGCTTACATAATTTTATTTTAAACCACTACCTGCTCAATATCCTATACATTACGAAGAAGAGGGGTACATAATGCACAGAGATTTCTAAACCAATTGCACATGAAGACAAAAATATTTGGCTATAACAAAAATAAAAACTAGAACAATAAAAATATTTAACAGAATAAAAATTATTTGGCTTAGACTTTCACAGATAATTTTAAGGTGTGCTGTCACGAGAAGGCAAGATATCACCTACGGATAGCGGGCCAAACTTTAGCGGGTGCAAAGAATTTTTCCTCACTGATAAGTAGAAAACATCTGTCCGTATAAAACTTGGAGCTTTGAACGTGGTCTTCCACCCATGTAGTTTTCCAACACCTGCGGCGGAGTCCACTGTCCGTCCTTCCGGTCAGATGGATATCCGCCGACCCCAAAGATTTCAGCGACGACCAATTCCTCGTGGGGTCAAATGCCCGACTGCTGAGTCCACGGCGGCCAAATGTCCGCTGGGGCCACACACCATTGACTGTCAAAGATCCGCGGCGTCCAGACGTAAGGAAGATCTCCGCGGTCGGATGTCTGTAGCGGCCGTTTCAACGGCGAATGCATGTCCATCGCGGCTGCCAAAATGTGTGCAGGACGAAAGGCCCCCAACCAAATAAAGAATCACGAAATCGACACTTCGAATGCAATGAATGTTGAGAGAGAACAGCGCCTAACTAAATAAAGAGTTATGGAAACCACATTGAATTGAAAGTTGAGCGAACAGCGCCTAAAGAGTTATGCAATCCACATTAAATTGAATGCTGAGCGAACAGCGCCTAACTAATGAAGAATTATGCAATCTACATTAAATTGAATGCTGAGCGAAAAGCAATTTTCTAAATAAAGAGTTGTGCAATCCATATATTAAATTGAATGCTGAGCGAACAGCGCCAAACTAAATAAAGAGGTATGCAATCCACATTAAATTAAGTGCTGAGCGAACGGCGCCTAACTAAATAAAGAGGTATGCAATCCACATTAAAATTGAATGCTAAGCGAACAGCGCCTGACCAAACAAAATGTCATGCAATCTCCATTTAAGATAAACAACAGTGAGATAATGATATGCTCTTTATAGGAAACTGTACGTTTAAGCTCTCAAAATAGCACGATCATCGGACTGCGCCTACATATCGTGAAACTTTTCTGCAAAAATCCATAGGTAACTAACTATTTAAAAGCCGAGCTTCTAGTTAACGTTTAGCCTGCTGTAGAACTTCCAGACGGAACGGTGAAATTCATATACCAATCGGAAACTTCAACAAAGCAACTTGAAATATCCATTGCCGATGCAATCTGAGATTTATCACGAGGAGACTGGCAGGCGAGAAGAGTCCATATCTAGCACCGTAGTTGCAGGCTGGTGCTAGATCGGACCAAATTCCTTCGCAATCCAGACCAGCTCTGACATCAGTATCCACCGACCCACTATCTAAATATGCCCCTCCCAAAAGCACCCCTTGCACACGCGGTTGACAAATTGACAAATCGAAGCCGCCTATCAAATGGTTACCGATTTTTAACTGTCACCTGAATATAAGCCTCGCAGTCTCCCGTCCTGGGCTATTTCCTGCTTTAATCCCACCCGAACGAAGATTCGCAAAATCTTTTCCTGCCTGGTTCAACCCACCCTCTCTCCGTTTATACAGAGGTTACCAAAAATCTTTAAACGGGGGAGCTTAATTTCGAATATTTGAAAGGGACAAAGTTTTGTTAGAATTTTTTTTTAAAGAAGAAAGCGATTCAGCGCATGCTGAATTTTGCGTTGAACACTTTTTCGGATGACCTCGATTTTGGTGAAAAACCCAAGGAAGGACGATCTTTGCGGTCTGTGACTTTCGGATCACCCGGTACATCAATATCTATCTTTCAATTTATTTATTTCCCCATTTCCCTATCTATTTATCTATTTAGGACAACTGCCTTTCTTCTTTAGATTGCTGTGTTTTATGTTGTGTTTCCCGAACTATTTACTGATGTCCGCTTCTCGGGAGATAAATGGCCCATTGCAAACAAACCTGCAGGCCAGACCAACCGCACCAGGGGCCGCTATTGTGTTTGGCCGAAGCGCGACCGAGACGATCAGGCCCAGGAAAGTTTCAGGGTAGACCAGCCTTGGTACAGCCCCACCGTGCTCGATTTGATCATCGACCGAGGTCTAATTCCAAGTGAGATAAATTGCGAACGGACATCGATAAAGTTGGCTTCGGAAGAGGTAGCTAGGCTAATTTTCTTCAACTTATGTCCAGACAGGCCAATTTAGGTCGGATTGGTGTCCCACGCAAATCTTCCTAAGTTCAATTCTCCAATAAAAAGAGGCCTCTGTTTACTGTCCCGTTTTGGAATTTTTTTTGTTCTTTTCTGCATTTTTAAAATAGGTTACGTGTCCGCAGTAGGCTTCTCAGGTGGTGCATTGTTTTGTTTGAAATGGTATTGACGCTGCAGAAGAGGATTTTTGTCTGGAAGCAGGCGGACTCCATTTCCAGCACGTGCTTTGAGGTAAATATTCTCTAAAACGGACGGGCCTCTTTTTATTGGCTCACCCTGTAATTGATTATTACATTATTCAATTCGATCATAATGGTGACTATAGACGTTTTAGCAGTGTTACGCAAATGATATCATGTCTAGGTTGGAGGTCTCTGGCACATCGACGGAAGGTTGCTAGGCTCGTTGCCCTTTTTCAAGTGCTGGCTAATGTTGGCGGCTGGGGAGGGCTGTTGAATTATGTTAACCTCCCAACCTACTATTCACGTCATGACCATAACTTTAAAATAAATCCTCTTCGTTTCCGGCGTGAGGTTGGGAAATATTCCTTCATAACGAGGACAGTGCGTGACTGGAATCTCCTCCCTTGGAGTGTCTTTGAACAGCCTCAAAGCATTCCTATTCTGCAAAGACGCTTGTCAGCGCTGCCCTGATGTCATTAACTATTGGTACTTAAATAAGTTGATTTGGACATTTTCGACAGATTTGTTCTGCTCTTGGATTTCAAATTCATTCCGTATCTTTGATGATTTTAATCTGACGATTGAGCGTTCTTTCATTTTTTATGTATTTCATTGTTTTTCAGTGTTCATTGATTCTGATATGAGGTGTACGCCTCTTAAAGAAATAAAGTATTCAATTCAATTATTAACCACATAATAAAAAGTGAAAATTAAATTTTAAGACAAATAAAACTAAATCATAAGTTAATTAATGAATTATAAAGCAAATATGTAAATAAGAAAAAAATTGGTGAATAATTAAATTATATAAATTATACCTCTTCAAATTAATTAATTTTGAAAGAAACCTTCAGACAATTCACCCCACGAACACCTTCACATCATTTGCCCCATAATCGCAAAATTCGCCCCAAAAACACCTTCACACATCGCCCCATGAACACTGGCACACCAACACCCCAAAAACACCTTCACAGTGTTCTCCCCAAAAACGCCTTAACTCCATTCACCCCATGAAACACCCTCACGCCATTCTCCCCGCAAACACCTACCATTCAACCCATAAACGAATTTACACCATTCACACCAAAAACACCTTCATACCCCATTCACACCAACCCATAAACACCTTCACAGTAATTATGCACGCATTCTAATTGGTGAGCTATCCACTGTTTTGGCTATTGCCACAAACCATTTGGCTATTGCCACTTGGATTCAACAGCCAATCTAGCAGGCGGATGGTAACAATGAAAACGAGTAGCGTTGAGCATAAAAACGAAGTTTCCGCAACATAAATCTTTACTGTCTTGTGTTAAGTGTGAGTGATAAGGGAGAACCGAGTGGGTTATTTCCCCGCGAAGCACGTTTTCGCACACTCAGTTCGAAAATTGGGGTCGACGCTTTGTATTCAGTGAAGAAATTTGAGAAAAATGACCTTTATCCCTTTTTACTGAAAGTCTCCGTCTGAGGAGATTCCAGATAAAAGTGTCACTTTTCATTATTTCTATCTCAGTAAAATAATTTCTGCTGGAGGAAGTTTTGAAACGTCCAAGAATTCAACAAGTTTGCATATAATATACATTTCTCGGTATGTCCACACAAATACAAAATTATTCTTACAAAAATGCGACAAAACATCCACAAAATGATTGGGCAGATGAATACAAACATATGTGGTCGTATGCACCAAAGCCACTAACCCTTACCCTAAAGCTTGAAAACAGTCAATTCCAGATTCAGATGCAACTTTCTCAAGAAAGAGGGGTTGTCCAAGAAAGAGGCTCTTTTCATGCTTCAACAACCTCTAATTTTTGTTATTTCTCAATTTGCTGCCATTTTGCATGTGAAACTGGGCCAAGCACTTAAACAAAACGATTCAAATCGATTAAATTGAATCAATGTTGTTGTTTTAAGGTTTTTCGGGTTGTCCAAGAAAGAGGCTCTTTTCATGCTTTAGCAACCTCTAATTTTTGTTATTTCTCAATTTGCTGCAATTTTTGCATGTGAAACTGGGCCAAGCACTTAAACAAAACGATTCAAATCGATTAAATTGAATCAATGTTGTTGTTTTAAGGTTTTTCGGGTTGTCCAAGAAAGAGGCTCTTTTCATGCTTTAGCAACCTCTAATTTTTTTATTTCTCAATTTGCTGAATTTTTGCATGTG
>JASGXE010019160.1:0-10315 GCA_030068105.1 Sinentomon sp. SZTP_YWyxl
TTTTCCTTCAGGGCGATCAAGAAGCAACGTAAGGTTCTAAATTTTAATTGCCACACTGCTGTTAATTTTTATCAATTGAGCATGCGAAGAAGAGGGGCTTTGGCAGGGCAAAGAGACACAAAACCAAAAACATTGTGACAAATGATGACAAATTTGTTGATTTGTTGATTGACACAAATTTTCATTTAGCATTTTTTCTTGACACTATCAGTGAGCATTTTGGAATTACTTTCTTATTCGTCCCATCAACACAAAGCGACGAACACACGCGTTGAAACATGCTCCAAGTCCAACACTTAACAGCTCACTGCTTTGGCTGCTCAAATGTTCGGGCTCGGCTTCCGTCCCGCGTGTCGCGAATTTCCAAATTCCAAACAAATCGCCTGAATTTCAACTGGTGCGTTCCACCTTAAAAACACGAAAAATACATATTAAACCAATCCTGCGTAGTGTCAACCAACTGCATGTTATCAACCTTCTGCGCAGTGAAAACCTGCTGCGTGGTGTCTGCACTAAATGATTTTTCCAGAAAATTCCAGCCAGGATTCGAACCAACCATCCACGCATTATAAGCACATCGCTTTAGACCACTCGGCCACGACGGCTGCTTCAGAAATTGGCTTCGGGAATCCATATTCACGCAAATATTCCCTGGCGATTTGTTTGGAAATTTCGCGCGCATGCTATCTGTTCAAATTGTTCTGCTTCAGTGCAATTTTCGTTGATTTTTACTGCCATCTGTGAATTTCACAGGAAATCACTTTTCTGCGCCCATCACCATCTATGAAGCGCAAAGTGCGCCAAATTTCTTATGGGGCCCTGTGCCCTTCAGGGGCAAAATTTCGAAAAAATGGCTCGATAAAACCCAGATTCTGGTCCCGTGCGTTTGCTGTCCAAATTTGGGCGAAATCGGTCTTGCGGATCGGAGGGAATCGTCTGACAAAAAATTCGGCTTCTCTTTTATATATAGAGATTTTACTGCCATCTGTGAATTTCACAGGAAATCACTTTTCTGCGCCCATCACCATCTATGAAGCGCAAAGTGCGCCAAATTTCTTATGGGGCCCTGTGCCCTTCAGGGGCAAAATTTCGAATAAATGGCTCGATAAAACCCAGATTCTGGTCCCGTGCGTTTGCTGTCCAAATTTGGGCGAAATCGGTCTTGCGGATCGGAGGGAATCGTCTGACAAAAAAATCGGCTTCTCTTTTATATATAGAGATTAAAATCACGTTGGCTCGATCGTGGTCCACGATCGAACCATAATCTTCTCTTTCTCCAACAAGTCCAGCTCATCGCGTTGCCTGGCTTTTCCCATACTGTCTACTGTCTTTTGTGCCTCCCCACCATCCTCTCTTCCATTCATCACTTCCCTTGACCGCGAAAAGTGCACAATCGTTGACATTCTTCTATGCGCAAGCACTTTCAATTCACCTGTGAAGCGGTGCTCCTTGGGATGCCCATTTTGGCCTCATTCATGCTTCCATTTGGACCTTTGGTTCCATGTTATAGAAATGACGCGACCAGCGACGCCATGTTCGCGTTCCCTTCCCTTGTTTTCTGATGCAGTTGCCAGACAGAACAAACAAAAAAAATCAAAACAAACCTAAAAAAACAAATAAACCTAAAAAGGCCACGCGCCCAGCGCCTCTCAGGAGGAAAACAAAACGGCCGCGCCCGGCGCCCCTCAGAAGGCTGCGCCCTATGCCTGGGTGTCCTAGTCGTCATTGTTAATATGCCCCTGATGTTGCCCCATATTTGGGTGATTGATATGAGATATGAAGAACCAGCCAACTTTGCTTCCAAACTATCCTATGCCTGGGTGTCAAGGATATAGTCCTAAAAAAATCCAAAAAAGCCCAATTTGGGGTTGTTTCGGGGAATCTGAGATATGGAGATTGGGGGTAGTCGCATAAGATCCATAAAAGCAGATTCCCCAAGGTACAGGGAATAAAAAATGTTCCGTGAAAAAATGTCCTACGACTCTCCATTTCCACGTATACGTGGAAGTGGAGAGAACTATAGTTGCCACTCAAAATCTGCTAAAAAGCTACTCAGGGGGTGACTAGTGTTGCCATGGTAACGCACAATTTTGCCATGGTAACACTGGTAAACCCCTGAGAACGAGAAGCTTTTTAGCGGTTTTTGAGTGGCAACTGTGTGGAAATGGAGAGTCGTAGAACATTTTTGTTTCTGGTTAGGTTTCATTTGTACGGTTCTGCGAAGCTGAAATTTCGGTAGTTGATTTACGGGACACCTTGGATAAAACACTGGCTGAACATGTAAAAAAATTCTGGAACGAAATTTGCTTAGACTCACTGTTTTTGAAGATGTGACCACTTGAAAATTTAAATTTATCCCATGCAGTGTCCATTATGGATGCAATGTACTGTACTATCGCAAAGCACCCATTTATCTGACATCTAGATAGATTTTTTTTCATTTCTGCAACACATGTGTATCTTGTGAGGATTTTATACAGGATTGCTCAGATACCTCTTGATGTTAGCCATTTCGACCCACCTTTTTCTATGACGTGCTAATCGGTGCTGACATACTTCCAGACAATAATGTCGCTTTCGGTCATTATGTCCTTCAACATTTAGTTGTGAATGCCATGCCGAGAGAAGATCGCCACTGCGGGGATATTTATGTGCAATTTCGACAGCCTGGTGTTATCTACTGTTTAACTAGAATAAGAAATGGTCCTATACCGCTTCTTCATCCACTTCTTCAACATCCGGTGCCCATTCACGAACTATGATTACTTCATTTGTCAAGATATGATTACTTCATGTGTCCTTTATCATATTCATCAGAAACGTTTGAATCGTCTCGGCACCTTCTTCGGAATCAAGATCCCCTTCTGAGGCTACGTCGTCAAGCGCCTCGTTAAGGTCTCTAGATGTTAGATTACAAGATTTTTTTAATCAACCGGAGTTAACAGTGTCTCATAACCGTCCCACAGTTAAGACATCGGTTTATAATTTTCGCGTGTTTCATCTTTCATTCATTTGGTTCTCTTGGTTTTCTTCTCATGACTTGACTGACTTAGCTCAATAGAACACAAGTATATATCCTCTTGCCACGCTGGCACTCTCCGAAGGGACGAGACGCGGCGAAATTCGCGCTTCCCCCACAATTCGCCTTGGACAAATTAAAGGGAGTTAAGTAAAAGCAGAGAAATTAAAAATATTGTTGAACAGCAATGGGTTTTAAATGGAAAATCGCAGGAGTAGAAATTAAAGTTTTTTACAGTTAGCTCTCTTTAATTTGTCCACGGCTAATTGAAAAAATACCTGTTTCTGACGAACTTGAAAAATATCGAAAAATAACAAGGCGTTTGTCCATTTATAAACCAACAATTGTTTCTTTTTCGTATTTAATCCCCAACTGTTACCCGGCTGGTAGCTTTCTCAAGCGCATGGCACGAATGACTTGGACAGTTTCGGGCAGGTGGGTGCACAGCAGCAACAACATGACGCGGGAACACCGTGCCTGATTCCAGATCTGACACATGTAGAGACCTCTGGCCGAACCGAATGCCATCAAAGCGGTTTAGCCTCACTCCGCAAAAGCTGGAACATTTTTTACAAATTAAAGGGAGTTAAGTGAAAGCAGAGAAATGAAAAATATTGTTGAACAGCAATGGGTTTTAAATGGAAAATCGCAGGAGTAGAAATTAAAGTTTTTTACAGTTAGCTCTCTTTAATTTGTCCACGGCGAATTGAAAAAATACCTGTTTCTGACGAACTTGAAAAATATCGAAAAATAACAAGGCGTTTGTCCATTTATAAACCAACAATTGTTTCTTTTTCGTATTTAATCCCCAACTGTTACCCGGCTGGTAGCTTTCTCAAGCGCATGGCACGAATGACTTGGACAGTTTCGGGCAGGTGGGTGCACAGCAGCAACAACATGACGCGGGAACACCGTGCCTGATTCCAGATCTGACACATGTAGAGACCTCTGGCCGAACCGAATGCCATCAAAGCGGTTTAGCCTCACTCCGCAAAAGCTGGAACATTTTTTACTTAATTCCTATGTTATTCAAACAGCTTCATAACGCATTTTATGCCAGTCTTTACTTTTTTCGGCTGGTTGATTTCATACTCGACAAATTGTTATGATTTACACAGGATAATGGGCACTGTTGTGAAACTTCTTGACTGAATAATACGAATCCAAACTAAGGTTTTGAATTGCTCAGGGAAATTGGAGGATTAAAAATTAACCATTTTTGATGGTTGAAAGACGTGGTTGAGTAAACTTCCGACCAATAATTTGGACAACAAAAAATGATGATGTGCCATTAATTATGAAGACGTTCAGATTTTATAGGTATTATTTTGTTGATCAAATATCAGCCAACACAGCATGGTTTTGAATTGTCCCAACACAAACTCTGGTTGCCAACAAAATCAATGAAGGTTGTTGCCGCGAATGTTATTTTCGTTTTCATTATCAAGAGCTAATAACGAAAATGGTCACCTTTTAACACTAAATTTTTAACGATCTTTGCCACCACAAACGGCGGAGATATCATGACGGGAGTAACGCTAACTCCGAGCTGCGAGGTAAATTTCTGCCATCTGCTCCAATGTAAAAAATTTACCTCGCAGCTCGGAGTTAGCGTTACCACCTTCATGATCTATCCGCTGAAAGAGTATGTCGTTTTTAGTTGAGCCATGAATACTATGCGTTAATTTCAAATGCTAATAAATCGAATCAACATGTAACACAAGCTGTAGTAAAGTAGAGAAGTTGTTGAACTTAATGCTCAAAAGTCATCGTTTTCTCTGGGATGTCTTGTGTTGCTATAAGAACTATTTTCTGCAGCTGCAATCATGTTTAGAAGATTCAACTATTCCGTCACGTTGCCGCAACAACTAAATATTTTTGCCAGAGAATCCTTTTCTTTTGATCGCAGCCTTTGTTTGAGGTCATGACAACCAAAACGTTTCCACTTTATTTTGCTGCGGCAACAACGGGAATGGGCCGGCTGAAATCCGGGTTGCAAGTTTGGTTGCAGCAATTTACTTTCGCATTGCCACAACCAGCCCATATTTTTGTGCTTGCATAAATGATTGGCTTGCAAGAAGAGGTCTATGTGGAACTCTTAAGGGTGATTTCCTATGCTTAAAAAACAACTCTGCGCAACGATCGTCTGAAAAGGTACGCAAGTTACAGTAGGTATGCAAAAAGGTATGGACTTTCTTTCTTTTGTGTTAATTGTATTAAATGTGTGATTAGGACATTAAATGTAAAATTTTGTAATGTTTTTCTCAAAGTAATTTGCTGCAACCAAATTTGCCTCCCGGAATTTAGCCGACCCATTTGCAATCTTGACATAATGAAAAAATATAGAAATTTTTCGGCATCGCAATCTTAAGCAATGCTTCCAGCAATAAAGAGAATGTTCTGCCAAAATATTAGGTTAATGTGACAACGTGAAGGAATAGTTGAATCTGCAAAAAATATAATTGTTGCTGCTGCAGAAAAAAGCTTTTGAAGCAACCCAAAAAACCCTTTTGGCATTTCGTTTTTAAAATTTTCTTGGGTAACGAAACCAGGTGCCTCAATATCAAAACCTGGGATGAAAAGAAATTAAAATCAATCTAGAATGATGATGCGTGTGGACTGTTTGCCTTGGACCATTGTAATCTTAAAAAAGAGAGTTAGACCATGATGTGTGATTGGGACAGTTGGTATATTTGGTTAAAGTGATAGAAACAGGCAATAAAGCAAGAAAAATAATAAGCAGACACAACCCACCGTTTATATTACATTCCAACGCTTAAATAAGGATAGTTGTGACGACAGGACACAAATATACCATAGAGTAAAGTAAAAAGGAGAATTGACCTTCATACGGTGTTAAACATAAAAGCACTCATAATAACTGGATCCTTCATTTAACATTCACACATGCGCATCAAGAAATAATAATCAAAAATAAAACAAGTAAAAATCCACGATGAGAGCGGTCACATGATGTTGGAGAGCTAGAACAGAAAAAGAATGCGGATGTTTATTTCATCGAATGTTTTCAGGAAAATTTTTAGCCCTAATGTCCTGTAGCTAGAAAGCCAGTTTCGGTTTACGGACGTTAGTGAGAAAAGTATTATTTTTGAAGGAAATATAATTATTTTGGGAACCACCAAACTGGCCTCTGCTTCACTAGCATAAGCATGATGTAGAATTTTGTGAGAATCACAAAATCACTACGTATTGATATCGTAGGCTTGGAAACCACTTCAGAGGATTTCAATTTGCATAAGCACATAGATAACTCTGAATTGGGCAAATTAAATTGCGGGTTAATTTCCTCCACATCTGGTCTGAAAATATTTTCTCCTTCGCTTTTCGTTTTCGCGTGATATTAACATTTGCATTTCAAAATGACTGCCATGACTTTTAACATTTCTTGGCGAAAAGACCGTTTTAAACGGGATTCTAGTGCGTCACTGAAAGTTGATTATGCAAGACCATTTTTATCACACGAAAGGGTAATTTTTCTTCCGCTTTGTACTGCGTGGGCAGTGATATACTCGTATGTATATCGATTGACCACAGACGAAATAAAAGCGTATATTCAAGAAATCAATTAAACATACGGATAGAAATATGAGTATTTTATTAGCAACGCCAGTCTTTTTATGGCTTGTGCGTTGCACAGTTTCCGGATCCCAAGTTGTTGGTAGGGTGTGCCCAAGTTGTTGGAACACCCTACCAACAACTTGGGATCCGGAAACTGTGCAACGCACAAGCCATAACCATGGCCCAAGGAAACCTTAACCATTTCGCCAGTCTTTTTGTTGAGGTTAATACCATTTCTTTCCACTCAGTAAAACATAGCAGCACGCTGGTAAAAGATGGCAACATGGCAAATTAATAAAAGTAGTCTGATTTAAATCGGCGAGACTTTGATAGGATTCGAGTTGCTTCCCTAAGTGCTTTTCAAAAATGAATGTACAGTCTATACTGGGCCATCCAAGAAGAAATCTGAGCAAGGCGCCCTTTTCTGATGAAAAAAACTTTCACATTGTTGTTCGAGAAGAGAAATCGTCTACCTTTTGCGTGACACGCTGGTGTTGTATTACTGATTTGGTGGCCTGGGATTCTAAAAAGGAAATGAATAATGTGTTGTTATTTAGAAAGAGTTTGCTCTGAAAAAATATACTTCGTGGAGTGTTTCTTAGGTGAAATACCACACCGATTCTGAAAGTGACATTCGTCTGGTAACATATACCTAGGTGGAGGCTAAGCCAGCTATGATTTATTACTCTCTAGGTTGTACATACATAATGATCGTGAAACTTGCTTGAGAATTTTTGTATCAAAAAATACTCTCCACGCTAAAGAAGGAAAATAACCAAGAATCAATCATCTCTTGTAGATTTGCTACGAGGATTAAAATGTTTTTATGTAAATGTTGAACATTTTTGGATATTTTTAAACTTCCCGATGATATTCCGGAGCAATTTTCCGGCGTTTGTTAAACCGAAAAGTTAATAAATCAATGCAATTCTTTGGAACAAGTAAACCAGATGAATATTTTTGCTGTAATTACTAAAAATGATTTTTTTAATTAATTTCCGAGGCACATTCAATTTCACGTTGACTATTTTATCTCTTACTTGATCTTCTCCAGTGAACAAGATGAGAGAATGTATTTTTTTATCGAAAAGCTTTTGGAAACAGTAATGCTTGACGAAATATCCCTCCCGAACTTTGAAATTTTTCGAGATAATCGCCCGGTGTAATTTATTATTGTTGTTATTGCGTAGCATTTTTGAAACCATTTTCCGCTTACCAAAGTCGCAAGCGATCTTTTGATTCTATTTTGCCTCACTGCGTAAATTTCATGGGAGTTTTATACTCTCCACGATTTCAGAGAACAAAATAAATTTCGCTAGTCTGCAACATCCATTGCGCCATAGCCGTCGCACGCTGAATTAATGGAAAATCTGCGCTGAAAGCTTTACACTTTTCGGGTGATGGAAATTGTTTTAAATGATAACTTTTTCTTGAAATCTAAAATCTTGTTTCGACCACATATATGTTGGTATTTCTAGTAATTCTACCTAAAAATACGGGTTATGTGGAACCTTAATCAAATGCTAAGCAAGTTTGAAGGGGAACTAAACATGATTTCTTCAAACATGTATTGGATGAAACGAAAACAAAAGTTATGGCAGAATTTGTTTTGTTAAACCTTGGTATTTAATTTGAATGTACTTAAATATATCCATGTAGACAGTGTTAGAATGTACAAGTGAAACATTGCTTAAGGAAAGGAGATGCAAATTTCTGAACTTTGATCGCATTTGAGGAATTTAATTGAGGCCACGTTTCAATAACAATTGTTCAATTTGTTGAGGGTGAAATTCTCAAGCTTTGCTGAATTTTTCCTGAAGCGACAGCATTACTTCCGTTGGTATAGGAAACAATGAAATTTGAAGTGTGTCGGCCACAATGCAAAGTCGTACGGGATTGACAATTGACAATACTCCAGCGTTTGCTTGAAGTTCAGCTTTGACCGGAAGAAGGATTGATTACCTCAAACGTAAGAGGACATGTTTTAAAACAGTTATAGTGTTGTTCTGAATGATTATCCTATGCCAAAATAGTTGTCGGTGTCAATGGTCCAAAAATTATAGGACTTTTCGACGGTACATCTAAGTTATAATATAGACCCCGAAACGAGGATAGTGGCTAAAAAAGAAAACAAAGATTCTGGTTTTCATTATAAATAATTCAGCGGAGGATATTGAAGTAAGACTGAAACTAGAGGCAAATATCTTCTGCAAACATGTAGTAAAATCATATGACGGAAGGTTTAGTGAAGTTTCCTCAAAGGAATCGAAGCGGACAAGTAGGTAACTTCTTCATCACGTAAAACGCGATTGGATCCCATTTTGTTTTTTGAGTTCGATTGGCCCGCTATTTAGTGTAAACATCTATGTTAGTTGCCTTTGTTCATTGATTAACATGCTGCACTCATTACAAGATTCAAAATGTGGTGACGAAATCATTTCAACAGACATTATTCTAAATTAAACATAAAAAACTTGACATGCAGTGAACAAATTATTTTTCACGAACACAATGAGGATTCGCTCCTAAATGTTCTAAATGCGCATGAAAAAACTTGCATTTCTTCCACTTATAGTGGTATTCTGTCCGTTGTTTTGAGGTTCCTGACGGACTTGATTGTTCAAAACATTCTGAAACCACATTAATATGTGTGCATTATATGCATTATACAATATTCAATAGTCACCCAAAAACCGGTGAAAAGAGTCTCTTTTTCATGGTAACTTAATGGGTTGCCATGGCACAGTCATGGTTACCATGGTTACCTTGAAAAAGAGGCTCTTTTACTGGTTTTTGGGGGCTATTGTGTGGAACTGGGGAGTCTGAGGAAATTTTCTTCCTGAACATTTTTTAATTAAAGTACGTTTCCAAATCTCTCCTTAAAAATGGGTTTTTGTCCGACGACTCACTCTTTAAATATCTCAGTTAAAACAGGACCACCACAAATTGGGCTTTTTTGGATTTTTGCGGGTGCACTGCGTGAAAATATGGGCTCTGAGGTGATTTTGTCACAGAATATTTTATTGTTTACTCGATAGGTAGAATTGTCCTGACGATTTGATAGTTCTAGTATGAAATCTTACCTCCCCCATGAATAACCCAAATGGGTCCATTTTAGGGGACTTTTTGGGGGTACAACATGAAAATGGGGGCCCGGAGCAAAATTTTTTTCCAAGATAATTTCGATTTGTTTTGCCATCAGGAATATCTCGACGAATTTTGGCGAATTATTTTCGGGATACCCTGTATAAGCATATGCGAAATATTATATCAATTGCTCATAACATGGAAAAAGTTACAATAACAACGAAACTATTCGATATTCTTAAGAAAAGACGCCCATCGAAATAACTGCCACTATATTTGCATAAGAAAATCATGATTACACAACGGTTAAACCGTTTTTTACAAAGCAAGCTGTTGGCATTTTTATTTTGGAAGCCGAAGCAAGACGACACACTCGTATCTTCATGATTTTTTTCGAAATTTGGTGACTTTTGTGGTGTCGTTAAAATGAATCTTTTTTAAGACTGTATTGTCTGTTGAAAAGGGTCTTTTGGAACGTTTCTAACGGCTTGACGTCGTCTGTCTTTTTGGTACACACGTTGTAAAAATCTTTCTGAAGCAGTCTTCGTGTGCGATCTGCGAGAAGCTGTCTTCTTCTCGAGCTGTCTGCGAGAAGAAGACAGCTTCTACGAAGAAGTAGTCTGCTTCCTT
>JASGXE010019161.1:0-10563 GCA_030068105.1 Sinentomon sp. SZTP_YWyxl
GCGAAAAATATTGATTATGCATAGAAAAGAGTAATTTTGCAACGAATAATGACGGACATGCATACGAAATGTTCAAGACCAAACACTACGTGTGAACTCTCTTAACCCGCGCCGATTAGCAATCCAGTTCAGGTGTTGTGGTCCGGCTGCAGGATGTTCCTGAACCAGCGCAAATGACGATTTCCAATATCGATCGGCCGAGTTTTCTTTCCCTGCTTGCAATTCCAATCATGTTGCGAAGGTGATTCATATGTTCTTTGAAGGTCATATGTACTCGCTGATACCGCTGTGTGCATTGCTCGCGGATTCCTAGATTATTGGTTGGGTGTCGAGAAGATGCGCTACTCCAACGAAGAGCGTGTAGAGATGGTTCTCCTGATTGGAGAAAATCACCGGAGTGCAGAAGAGGTGAGCCAGATGTTTTTCACACGCCCCCGTGATTGCCGCCTGCCTGCTGTTTCGACAATTTGGATCTTATGCACAAGTTTCGTGCAACATTCTCTGCGAAGGATGTCTCTCGGAAGGGAATCAGAAAAACGACTACGGATGAGGCCACGTCTGCTGCCCTTTTAGCTGCCTTTCACAATGAACCCGCATTAAAGTACCAGCAGAATGGGTCAAGATGTCGGAATTGGGGTAACAGTTCGGAATACCTGCCGACATGGAACTGAACGAGTTATCATCATTGCTCTGAGATATATGTAAAGCTAACTAAACCTAACCTAACCTGACCTAACCCAACCTAACCTATCCCATCACACATAATCTAACCTATCTAATGCTACCTTGCATGTGTGAAAACTCGTCCAGTGCAGCTTTTTTTAGATGTCGGCAGGTATTCCGAACTTAACCGGAATAGGCAAGTCCAGTGTTCTGCGCATTCTCCATGAAAACAAATACCGTCCTTATAGGTCATGCGTTCGATGTGAACGATCCTTATCACAGCGCTTACTTACTGCACTACAAAAAACACAACTCAGTTCAAACGAGTTCACGCGTAGTGTTGGTCTTGAAGCTTTGTGTACATTTAGCAATGTAAAAGTGAGAAAAATGTACACACATATTTGTAGAATCGATAAAAGAGCCGTTTATCAACTCGTTACATAAGTTCCGTTCAAGTGTCTGAGAAAATAGCGTCTATCAGGTTGTCCGACTCTTAAATGTTTGTAACAGTTTAGTGTTTAATTTTGGACAAATAATGGAAGCACATAAATCTTGTAACGATACTAGAACGTGGCTCAGGGATTTTCGCAGTCCAATAGAAACAGCCTCCGCTCTTTCATTTACAATCGCAAAAAGTGTGTAGCGAAGCAAGACACAGTGAAAATACGTAGCGCAATATGATGGCATGTTGAAGCCAATATACAGTTGTTTTCGAAGCGCGTAAAGGCAGGACTGATGCAATTTTGTTAATATTATGCAATCTTATGCAATCTAATTGCATAAGATTGCATAATAATAATCTGTGTTCAAAATGAAAATTAATATTGCGAAAAATATCACAAAATATCGATCATATTAGCAAAATATCGATTCATCACACATTAAGCAGAGAAAGATTTTCATTAACTAACACAAGAGAATGGCATACTTGCACAAATATAAAACAGTTTCTATCCAATTAATGGGATTCTTCGAATGAGCTTATGAGCAGAGTGAAAAGAGTATAATGATAATTCAACCAATTTTGGTGAGTGGGTTTAACCGTTCCCGAAATCTACGAATTTCGTGTAATGATGAAGTCGATATGCTATTTAGACTGAACAACTTTGAAACATTTGCACACGACCTCTGCCAGTTTCATGTTCGAATTGCCTTCCACATGTGATTTGGATTAGTTTCCATGCTAGCTGGCATGAAATAGGTCAGGTCATATAGTAAAACTTTCAAATAACAAAACTTGGTCAGGTCAAACATAAAATCGGGATCGATTCCATTGCATGCAGCTGAAAAGGAGAGCTTGGGATGTAGATAAGTTTAAGCAATATCAAGCAAGATCACGTAAAAGCAGATATATCAACCGAGACGAGGTTAATAATTTACATAAGTTAAGATGGTTGAAGAAGATAAAATATTTTATCTTCTTATAATTTATATAGCAGAACCGATGCGTTTACAGGTCGTTCCAGCGGGTCGGTGGAAAATCGCATAAACGCAACCACTGTACAGTGCCGGAAAAATTAATGGAACTACAGATTCAAGATAAAATTAAGTTTCGGTAGTCAATGAAATATTTGATTCCGCGAAAAAAATAAGCACCAAACAAATGAAGAAGAAAAATCGAAAGTGTGTTTTCTAAAATATATACAATAAAATTGTTGAAACAAAACTTGTCAAACAAATGTCACAACATGTTGATGAAACACGACACTTTTTTTGCGAAAAAAGGACGCAAGTAAAGGAAAGTTCCGGACGAAAACCATTTCTGCTGCTTACTTTACGTTAGTGGCTCCATTAATTTTCCCGATGCTGTACACTGACCTGTTTGGAATGACATGGAACGTGTTACCTGCCCAGTATTTATGTTTGGAAAATAAATGCTGTGACACAACAGCAAAATTTCTGACGCACCGGTGCATCTGCGATTTCACCAGATTTTATCCACATGTTCCGCAGTAAAAGTCTTGTTGGGGTTAAGTACGCGCGCTGCTACAACAGAAAGATTTTGGACATACAAGTCATTCTCCGGTCTCATATGCCTTTATCCGTATATTCCGGTTTGACGGTGTATGTTCTATTACATCCTGCCTTTCTTGCGTTTGCTTCTTCTCAACACGATGCAAAGAATAAGCCATTAAAATGCTTATGAGTTCCAACCAGTTCAAGAATGACGAACATAAAGATTCATGTGAGGATGGCGACCTTTGACGGCTGAGTCATTTTGTCACTCTTTACATTTATATGAGTTATAACTCGTTATGAAATCCGCGCTTCGGCATGGCTTTAGTAACGCACTCCCCGATAAGGAAAAGGACACAAATTATGAGCAAAGCCTGGTTACGTATTTTGTCTTCAGATATTTGGTTTAAGATATTTGGATGGAGTCTGCACTTAAAAACCCGGTACAAGCACATTGACAAATTTATTTTTTTTGGTCACGCCACTGCAATGAAATACAGAATATGCACACCAAACCCAATAGTGCAAACTTCTTTATCACTTACCACTCCGTACCCTGAAATGAAATCAACGAAAACTTTGAAGAGAACAAAACGTTGATAATTGCGTAGATATACCGCTTGTCGCTCGATTTCCCAAAATTGAGCAACTGAAGAATCAATATTTTGTTTTAAAACTATCGGCAAACGAGAAATAAAAGTATAAGCTTGCGACAGGAAAATGAGAAGCATGAGCAAAAGCATTGCTACCCCTCGATGAATGAATTGAGCAATTACATAGCAGCAATGCAGTACAATAATAGTCAGAAAAACGAGAAAATTATGATCGGTGTGAAATAGAAAAGGCAGCCTGCATTGTAATCCTGCCAATGCTCCATACTCGTTTAATTTTTGGGCGGTTAGTGAAATGTTGTTCAAACGGCTCTTATTTATTCTGAAACCTGTCTTTTCTCAATGTGCTCTCCTTTAATTTCCTACACGAAATCGAACTTATGTTGTTACAGCGTGGATCCATCTCTTACGTTTTTCCTCTTTTTTCTCTGAACCTCTAGTTGTTCCTTTCTGTGTTCCTTTCCTGTTCCTTCTAATCAATTTTATCAAGCAGCATGCGTATTTGTACATGAAGTGATGCCTGGAAGTAGCGTGTTGCTGCACTCTATGTTGTCGCGCACTTTGGCATGTTTCCGGTTACCGTTCTTATATTGCACGTAATCCACAGTTATCCTGAAGCTCCCATGCAGCGCAACAAGAAGCATGGGCACGCAAAGATCCAACTCATTAAGCGAGAAGTGTTCAATTGAACCTTTATTTTAAATTTGCCGCTGGATGTGAAGAACAGTGTGAAGCTGTTTCACTTCATAAACATCCCTCTTTAACCGTGCAAGTGTATGACCGATTGCCGAAGCGTGGAACCTTATTGTCACTAGGTTTCGCGCCGGTGATAAGCGTGTATACCGCGGAAACCCGACACAAACTGCACTTGAAGTATAAATTAAAAACATTAATTAAAATTATTATCCTTCCTCTTTCCAACAAACAAAACAAACAAATCATTGGTCTTACCAATTGGAGTATTGACGAGTTCTAAAAGATGAGAAGTAGATTTACATTAGAGGATTACAAATTTCACAGGAATAGCAAGTAGCTCCGAAAATTAAAACCAAAAGGGGGACACAAACAAATTTCCAATTTTTTGCATTTTTCATTGCTTTTCAATTGCTCTGCTTCTGATGGAACTATCGTTCCGAAATTTTGACCCTAAGTTTCTTTTGGAAGCATTGACGTCAAAGCAAACCGTTGTCCTACCTCCAAATAGGATGTGACATCCCACGGAGCGTAAACATATCCAGGCAGCAGCAGCGAATAATTTTCAATATTTATTTTAAAATTGAATGGAATAATTTTCAAAGGGAAGATTGGCATTTTCTTTCCCTTGCCAAAAAATACAACTAGTTAAAAACACCAAACTTTGATTGTACTTGAAGAGAGTTTTTTGTTGTAAATGTGTTGCTTGAATATTGCTAAATAGGAAAGTGAATGCCTATAAGGCAGGAAGAGAGGTGGAAGGAAAGGGGAAGGAAGCAGGTAATTTCGAAACTCGAAACATGCCTAAATTGAATTTACGCAAAGTGAATGGCTTTTGAGGTAAATCAAATTGTGACTCATCAGCAGCATGTCGAAATAGACATAACTGCTACAAGAGGCTTGCTGCTAATGTTCGGTTAAAACTGAGAAATGTGAAAATAGGTATTCAATAAAATTATCTCTCCACCGCAGGACCACATGTTCAAGATTCTGTAGCGTCCCGTGACTATTCCGTCATCAGAAGCGAAAAATGTCCAGACCAAAGACGCGCACTCCAGCAAGCAATAATATCCGCATTCTAGCTGAATTAACATTAAAAAAGCAAACAATATTCATAAAAAACAAACAAAAAAAGCAAACCCCAAGCAAAAAAGCAAACAATATTTCCTGTTGTCGTGAAACCGTGGTTGGCCTCTAAATGGGATAGCTGAAGAACTCTATCCACTGCTTCATCATTCAATTGAATGAGGGCAAATTGCACGCCTGCCGACTGCGGATTTGTCTTGAATCTCTGCTTGTTGCTGGCGCTGCGATCGCTTTTGCCATATGCAGCAAATGTGATTTGAAAACGAGGCCTTCCAAGGTCCACAGAATCATGAAATTCTCTCATAAGACAACGCTAACCTTTACATTTGCTGTGAATTACCGGAAGCTCGAAATTTCCGATTTTGTAAAAATCTTCCATTGCTTTACATTCCTGAGGTTGTAAAGATATTAATGCGGTTTATGCATTTGTTTACCTAATGTCAGGCTGAAGGTCACAAAACATTTATAGCTAAAACCACGGAAACAAAAATTGTAAAACGTTTGTAAGAGTTGTAGGCAGTTAACAAACCTCTTGTAAAATAAAAAATAATATTTTTTTTTAGTTTAACCTCAAACCTCAACTAAAGTTACCATTACCGTAGCTCGTCCCAGGGATTTTATTGATAAATTATCAATGGAGGAGGGAATTTCTAACCATGGTGTTGTTCTAATAGATTTTGTATTGAGAAAACCTCCCACTGTCAATGGCCGACGCAAAATCTTCCAATTCAAAAATGCTAATCTTGAGGGGATGTCTGCTTACCTGCAGCATCAATTTAATCTCTTCGAAGTGATATCAAAAGTAACCCCGACAAAAACAAATTGTGGAATCTTTTCACAAAAATGACCCTGAAGGCAATGGATATGTTTGTGCCAACAATATCTGTAAGGGTAACAAATTCTACAAAGTGTCCCTGGCGAACTAAGGATACGATATCACACAAAAGGAGGCTGCGTGCTTTATTCTATTAACGGAAGGTGTCTAGTCGTCATTTGCCAGCCTACAAATCTGCCATTACTTCGTACAATGAAATCAAGATCGGGGCTTTGGAGCAGTATCTCCTTTCTCTGCAGCATAATATTTCTGCTCCCAAAAACTTTTGGCTTAATAGCGAATCACGTCGGGAAGCTTCAACGTCTGTTTCCGCTCTTAAATCACACACTGATGACCAAATGATTGTAGATCCATTAGGCAAGGCAGAAGTTCTGAACCGCGATTTTGCGGGTGTATTCGTTGATGACGGGGTTGCACAAATTCCGCCAGGGCCCACTTTCTCCAGTGGAATAACGCCGCAAATTAGTGAAGCTATGATCATTGATCGTATAAAGACAATGAAAAGTAATATTTCCGATGGTGCTATCGTAGTTAGTGTTAATCTATTAAAACTACTTCTTTGTGTTTTTGCAAAATTTTTGTTTGTTATTTTCTGTCTCAGATTGAAGGTTGGTGATATTCCGCTTGCGTGGAAGAGGTCAACGATCGTACTAATCTTTAAAAAGAGCCCTAAATCTGACCCTCTGAATTACCGCCCCATTAGCCTCCTTGATACATGCTCAAAATTCCCCGAATTTTTCTTAGCAGCTCACATTCGAAACTTGTTGACTCCAACCTTTTCTTTAACGAGGCCCAGCATGCTTTCCGTCCTGGTTATTCTGGCTAAACCCAACAGGCCTCCTTTAGCCAAGAGTTGTCAATGGCCCCGGACCGTGGCAAAAGGGTTGATGCTGTTATGATCGATTTTTCCACAGCATTTCACGTGGTCAGCCACCCCATTCTTATGAGGAAGTTAGCACATGGGCCTTGATGGTGTCCCTCAGCTGGTTACAGGATATTTAACTGGGCGAACCCAGTTTGTTAAGGTTGATGACGTCCTCTGTGATCACCTTCCCGTAACATCTGGAAGGCCCCAAGGTGGTATTCTGGGGCCCTTCTGTTCTTGATCTTCATAAATGATATAGCTGGCACTCACAAATTTCGAGCTCTTTGGACTCTGACAGACTGCAAACTGATTTGTCAGCAATTGAAGACTGGTGCGAGACCTCTTCCATGAAGATGAACCCGAACAAATGTTCGCTTATGCAGTTTTGCTCTATTTCGATTAAAGTTAATCCTTCTGTGCATGTTATGTGTGACCAACCCCGCAAACCTTTTCAACATACCTGGCAGTTATTTTTGATCGCAAACTCGATTGGGCTAGACAAATTGCAGCTGTATCGAAAAAAGCCAATAGTGCTCTGTATTTCATTAAAAGGAACTTTAGGAAGTGTCCCGCTAAAATACGTGGACTTGCCTATCTTGCCTTATATTTTTGAGTCTGCATCGACATCATGGGGACCCCATTT
This sequence comes from Sinentomon sp. SZTP_YWyxl, assembly GCA_030068105.1. Classification (NCBI taxonomy): domain Eukaryota; kingdom Metazoa; phylum Arthropoda; class Protura; order Sinentomata; family Sinentomidae; genus Sinentomon; species Sinentomon sp. SZTP_YWyxl. The sequence continues at coordinate 7,353 of JASGXE010019161.1, forward strand.
AGTTCGCAGATCTGCATCGTTGGAACGCATCCAGCGCCGTGCCGCTCGCTTTGTTGTTGGAGACTATCGAAAGAAAACCAGCGTGTCCGCAATGGTTTCTCAGCTTGGTTGGCCGAAATTGGCTGCCAGAAGAAAATGTCACCAGCTCTTGTGCCTCTTTCAAGTGCTTTGCGCGACTAGGGGGTGGGGGAACTGCAAGAACACCCGCCCTCATTCTACGGCAGACATAATAACCCTTTCAAGATAAGGCCTCTCTCCTTCAAAAAAGATGTTGGGAAACTTTCCTTCCTTTCGCGTGCAATCGCTGACGGGATGTATGTGTACGGTGTATTCTAGATGAACACCGACAAATTGTCACGAGATATCACTAATGGCAACACAAATCATTTATCGAGAGTGAAATTAATTGCTCATCTAACTCATTTTGATTTTAATGACTCACAAAACCCTTCCAAAAATGTACCCATTTCCGGTAAGCGTATTTTATTAATCTATGCGAATCCGGTAATGTCCCGATTTGGCGCTTGGACAAAATTGTAAGTTAAAGATAGTCTAACCAAACCTAACCAACCTAACCCACCCTAACCTAGCCTAACTAACCTATCCCAACCTTACCTAGCTCATTTTCTATCTTCAGAATGTTTTCTTGCCTTTTTGTGGCTCGGGACATTTACGAGATGCGGTTAGATGGAAAAGGGCCCGATTCAAATGAATTAAATCAAATACGCTTCCGGAAACAGGTGCGAATTTTCGAAATCGACGCAGAGTAGCCAAACTTTCAGAATTAATTCCACGTAGTGTAGAACCAAAAACAAAGACATACGAAACTCGCACTGACCTATTTCGTGTCGTCGACCTCCTGAATCCAAAAATTGGCCCGAAAAATAAGCCGTCTTTCTGAAGAAAGACGCTGCCCTTTTTCTGAAATGGGTTAACCCATTTTGGTTGGTTTTAGGGCAGCAAATAACAAAATAGTTGGTCGGAAATCATTTCATGCATCTTTATTTTTTATACCATTCGTGACAAGGAAATAGTTCTTATAGAATTCAGTTGCTCCACGTTAATTTTGAAAAAATCTCCCTTATTCCCTCAAATGCATGGGCTAAATACATGGGGGTGTTGAGGCCAATAACACCACAACAGAAGTCGGCACCAATAATTTCGTTCGCCGTTGTTCTTTGTTCTAATCACCATATGGAATTAATTTTGAAAATGTGGTTACCCTGTTTCGATTTTTGAAAATTCGCCCATATTTCCTGTTATTGGCTATTCTGGGGGATTTGGAGTCACGTAAAATCAGAATCGAAGATCGCAGCAATTTTTTCACTCTAATATTTTCACACTCATGTTTTGATTTTTGCTGTCATTAGGAATATCTCCTGAAAATCTTTCTACACTCATGTTTTGATTTTTGCTGTCATTAGGAATATCTCCTGAAAATCTTTCTACACTCATGTTTTGATTTTTGCTGTCATTAGGAATATCTCCTGAAAATCTTTCTATGTTAATCTTGAACATCCTATGTTGCCACTGCTGTCGGTCTCACAGAACACTTTCTTAGAAATTGTCATTAGAAATTGTTACGTTCTTCTGGAGTACATGCATATATGAAGGGCCTATATACGAACAATCCTTGATCACATGGTTGGTTTTTCATGGAAGTATTCCATAATTATCCAATGCAGCGCGAACATTTCCGAAATGTCTCTTTGCAGTGTTCAGATGCAAAGTAAAATCTAATTCCATGAAAAGAGCCAAAAACCTTTGTTATGGCCAAAGATTCTTGGGCATTGCTGTGCCCATAAATATGCCACTTTATCTAGGCTGGCGGCCCGGACGGTTCCCAGATGTATAGTACCCTCTCGCTGGGGCGTTATGTGAGAGATCATCCAAAAAGCTGCGTTGTAATAAAGCTGCGTATTGCTCTCCGAATTGCACAGGGGGTAAGACGTTTCACGGAATAATTCCCAACTCTGTGGAATCATCTGCCGTAGTTTCCAAATGCCTATGTCGAGACGGATGATGAAATTTTCAAAATGTGAGCAGCACTTTTGCCACCACCTGCAGTCACGCTACAAAGTGGTAAAACATCGTTTTTTGTTTTTGCTTTTACCGCTTTTCATTGAAGTTTCTCTTATGAGGATAATGTAATGATTGACCAAGTAAGAAATGCAAAAAGAAATACCGGATTAGAATAATGATTTGCTTCATGTTCTTGTTCAGGCTCAAACGACCAGTATGATGGCCGCAATCTCTCAACAGAACTTGTGCCTAACCGTAAGCGGGATGACCGCGACCCCAGCCACCAGAGTGTCTGAGTGTCACGCATGCTGATTTCACTCCCATGTTTTATTTTTCTGCGTGAAACCTCACCCTGCAATAGGCTTTTTTGTCTGACGTCGAGATTGCCTGATTTTAGGATATCATTAACCGCCATCGCGATTGCACGCAGTCGCGATATAGCTTTTCTACTTAGGAAAACCTGCTCTCACGCGGGTTGATAATTTTTTCAGGTGTTTTTTCGATCATTTATAGCGTGCCTTGATATTCGAAGGCAGTCCTGGCGCAGCACAAAAAGCTAAAAAACTGATCTTTAAAATATTGATATCTGGACACCTGGCAACCTCTGTGTTACCCGTTGGACACCCCTCTAACCATAACCGATCTGACGTAAACTAATCTAACATAACCTAGCCTATCCTACCACAACCAAATCTAGCCAAAGGGTTATCCAGCCGGATATCTAGGTATACAGGTTCCCGTGTCCATATTTGAGGAATAGCGTTTAGATATGAATTCCTAGACAGCACAAAAACAGGTCAGATTATTTTATGTGAACACAGATCAGATCTCGATCTCAGCCTAAATAATTGCCTTTTGTATGGCGGTTGTTCCACCTATCAAACATGTGCATAATACACACTCGTAGTGCATGTAGAGCGCAATTCTCCATGTGCTAACGTGGATTGTCCCCACAAACAAAATATTTGAATTATGTGGCCTGCTTGCTTGCATTCTGACTGCAATTTCAAAGAACTACACATTAATCATTATTCTCTCTTTGCCAATGTCTGGTCTCTGATATTAATCGTAACCTGGTTTCCAGTTTATGAGGTGCAAGGCATGAATTTTGGAAGATTTTCTGGAATTTGGATGGGGCTCACCAACCAATCAAGAGTCGGCAACATCCCGGTGCAGTTAATGGATATTC
>JASGXE010019162.1:0-13171 GCA_030068105.1 Sinentomon sp. SZTP_YWyxl
GGGTTTTAGGTAGTCCTAGGAAAACTGTGGCACCATCAACTATAACCTAATTGTGATGCCCTCTGCAAGTGTCCATTTCATTTTTGGCAATTGAATTTGAACGAAAAAAACGAAAAAGTAATATAACGGATTTCAATTTTGTTGCACACTGTGGAAACTGTCGAAAGTCACATATGGCACAGTCAGACTGCTGTCAGGGTGTGTGTTCAAGTCAATTGACTATGACTGGATTGCATGGAAAACTACTCAAATTCACAGGCGGCAGTCGGACCGAAAACTTTACCTCAGTGTGCAACAAAGACTAGGTACTCAAATTCATGGGCGGAAGTTGGACCGAAAACTTTACCACAGTGTGCAACAAAGACTACTCATATTCATGGGCGGAAGTTGGACCGAAAACATTACCACAGTGTGCAACAAAGACAACTCAAATTCGTGGGTGGAAGTTGGACCGAAAACTTTACTGCAGTGTGCAACAAAGACTACTCAAATTCATGGGTGGAAGTTGGACCGAAAACGTTACCACAGTCTGCAACAAAGACTACTCAAATTCACAGGCAGCAGTTTTAACAAAGACGACTCAAATTCACAGGCCGCCGTTCGACCGAAAACATGGCCACAGTGACCAGTGTGCAACAAAGACTTCTCAAATTCACAGGTGGAGTTGGACCGGAAACGTGGCCACAGTTTGCAATCAAGGCGACTCAAATTCACAAGTTGCAGTTCGACCGAAAACGTGGCCACAGTGTGCAACAAAATCGATTTCCTGTCAGTTTTTCGTTCAAATCCAGTTGCATGTACCGCCTGCCTACCCATCAGACTAGAAAGATGCTTTTTAATGTTTTGCTTTACTAGATGGTTCTCAGCAGCTGCCACAACCGTTCGGTATTCTGATGGATGATGCTATGGGTGATGAGGATGATGGTGAAGCTGACTTCGATTGCGTTGAATGCGACGACCAAGATGCCTTGGATGTCGTAAAGGGTTATGGCCGTGACGAGGTGGGCATTTACCATTGTGCAGCTTGCAGTTACTCGTCGAAAGACAGGCACGCATTCTACAGACACACGGAAATGCATTCTGGAGTGAGGAGGCATGAATGCAGCCAATGCGACATGAAATTTTTCCGCAAAACTCACTTGGAAGTTCATCTGCTGACACACTCCGGGTTGAAGCCTTATTCGTGTGACGTTTGCAATTTTAAGTGTGCCAGGGATTGGAGCCTGAAAGAGCACATGAAGAAACACACTGGCGAGAGGCCGTTCTCTTGCGATAAGTGCGGTCACAAAGTCGCCAATTCCACCGATCTAATTCGTCATTCCAGAATCCATGATGAAGTGAAGCCCTTCCGATGCAAATTTTGCGACTTTGAAACTGCCCAGCAAGCAGGAGTTCGGCTCCACATGAGAGTGCATACTGGTGAGAAGCCTTACGCCTGCAAACGTTGCAATTACAAGAGTGCACGTCTTGAATATTTGAAAAATCACATGAGGAAACACACCGGCGAAAAGCCTTTTGCGTGTGATCTCTGCGACTACACGACAGCAAGGCGTCCTAATCTGCTCTTCCACAGGCGAACCCACACTGGAGACAAGCCGTTTTCCTGCAAAAGCTGCGACTACAAGTGTGTCAGTTCCGCAGGATTAAAACGTCACTCTGCCATCCATACGGGAGTCAAACCTTTTGAATGCGAAGTTTGCGATTACAGGGCTACAAGATTGACAAAATTGAAAAACCATCTAAAAGTGCACACAGGAGAGAAGCCATATTCATGCACTCTTTGTAAATACACGGCTTCTCAATCACAGTACTTGAAAGCACACATGAAGCGACGTCACGGCAGTGAAGATCGACTTTGATTTTAAATCTGTAGGGTAGGGTACCTGGGTACTTTTCATTGTTCTGCATTTGAGCAACCAGTTGAGAATCCGTTGTGGGTGATCTCATTTGTGCCACATTCTTGGTGAGCTGTTTTTAAAGCAAATATGTCTCTGCATTGGTTGTGCCATCCCTTTTCCTATTTGCAGACATCCTTAGTTGTTCTTTCCTTAATTAGGTAACCTTTTAATTGCCTATTTCTGAATGACTCTTTTATTGCTTAGTTCTTCAGTGCATTTTTTAATTTCAGAATATCATAATTTTATTGTAGGTCAATTCAGGGATGGGCAAGGTAGGGTACCTTAGAGGGGGGGTAAACAGGTCTTCGACGGGGGGGGGGGGGGCGTGGCACCGAAAATGCAGGGGGTCTGGGGGTTCAAAAAAGCTGAAGCTTTTTTGAAAAATTAGGGGTCCTCAGAAGCCATTTTACGACATTTCATGTCCTATTTTTCTTATCCTGGAGGGTCTGCAGTCGCAATAGATGGAGCAAGGAAATAACTGTCAGACACGACTTTCTGGACGAGTTTTTTTTTTCATTTTACCATTATCTGCAAATCAAAACAGAAAGTACAAAAGAAACAGAATGTTGCTATTGAAGTCCTGGCGTGTGCAGGGCACACACTAGGACTTCAGCCAATGTCCCCCCGGAAAAAGGCTAGAGGGGGTAACCTCGGCCGAAGGTCGAGGTTACCCTCCCCCAGCTTTTTTCCGACAGGGTAATCAAAACAGGAAGTACAAAAGAAACAGAATTTTGCTATTGAAGTCCTTCCTGGTGTGTGCAGGACACACACCAGGATTTTGGCCAAAGGTACCCTTGGAAAAAGGCTAGCGGGGGTAACCTAAGCCAAAGGCCGAGGTTACCCCCCCTAGCCTTTCTCCAGCAGGGGAATCAAAACAGGAAGTAGGTACAAAAGAAACAGAATGTTGCTATTGAAGTCCTTTCTGGTGTGTGCAGATCACACACCAGGAAGGACTTCAACAGCAACATTCTTGGGGGGGGTGATAGGGGGGTAAGCTCGGCCTTTGGCCGAGATTACCCCCCACCACCCCTCTAGCCTGTTTCGGCAGGGGAATCAAAACAGAAAGTAGGTACAAAAGAAACAATCTGCATATTGAAGTCCTGGTTTGTGCCCTGCACACGCCAGGACTCTTTTCCCACCTTTTTCCGAGGGTACCCTTGTAACCTCGGCCGAAGGCCAGGGGGGTAACCCCCCCTACCCCCCCTATGCTCAACCCTGTTAAGGTCATCATAATCGGGCACTTCTACAATGAAAAATGTAAAAACTGTCCGAGAAGGAAGAGTTTGTTGGCCAGGTTTGGGGGGTTTGGATGTTTCCACATGATTGTGTTGTTTTAGGCATTTGTTGTTTTTCTCGCTTGTAGGTATTTTGCAAAAGGGTGTTTGGTTTTCACCACCTGAATTTGAACCACAGAACAAAAATGCTGCCTTGAAGTTCTTGGTCTGCCTGGACAAGTCCTCCAGCAAGGCATGACAATTATTATTTCTGTGGCAAGCCTCAGACATTCCAAAACGCGCGTCTCAGGGGAGGGGAAAGACATAACATGGAATGGGCACATGAGATTTTCACCAGAGTTCTCCACATGAGAGGCGTGAATGCTCGATGGATCCCTGGTTTGCTAACGTCCGCCTGATGGCATCCCTCAAATTGGCGATTTTGTCGCCCATTTTGAGCACAGAAAGGGTGTCGTATGCTTGTCTCACCCATTGCAGGTACAGTGCTTTCCTATGAAATTGTCATCCATAGGTACAGTGTGCATGTAATCCATAAAAAAGCTGGAAGTTCCTGTACCTACTTTTTATTGTGGTTGTTCATGCTGAGCGCCAATTTCAATGCATCTGAAAGGCATGTGCAAAGTTAGGCAGATGTTGCAACTCGCATGGGCATCTCTAAATAATTATGGCCATTTCCTGTCAGTTCACCTGCCACCACAAGACTTTGCTGGAACATTTGGCATGCAAAACTCACCCATGCATGGTGTTGGAATGACAATTTCTGCCAATGAAGAAGTTAACGCAAAATCAAAGGAATTATCTGTTAAAAATGTAAGATTGATTCCATTGCAACTTGCAGTCCATGCCATGGAGCATGATGTGAATTTGATTCTTCTTTTATTTTCTTTTTTTTTTTGAATTCCATTCAATTCTGTTGGGGGCAGTTGCTCGTCAGACATATTTCTCATTGCAACCTACCCTGTAGGTTCAACTCAATGGCCGATTCAATGGAAAGATTTGTGTTGCGAAAATTTAATTCCTATGCACAACGCTTTTGCCATTTTTTGTCAATTGTTGCGAGAGGTGCATGTTTTATTCGGTTGAATTGGCAATTATTTTGAGTTGAACCTGAGGATGAGTTGCAACAGAGATTTCGACTGAGTGCTTCCCCCAGGGAGTCTCCTCAACTCATTCTTAAATTTCGTTCCCTTGTCCCACAATGTCGTAAACCTTGTTGCGAAAATATATCTCTTCTCAGTTGTTGGTGCACTACGTGGTTTGAATAAATGCAAGTTATGTCCCAAAATGCCTCGGGAACAACTTTGACCAAATACATCTCTAAAACCACTAGAGGCATTCTTCCTTGATATCGATGCAAATTTTCACCCCTCATACAACTAGCGGAAGCTCCACGTTGTTCTCAATGGAATCGCTTTTGTCAATGAATTTGGTGCCTTTGCCGAGAGATGGATGGTAAAATAATTGTAGTCCAGCCATTAGGTACCCGTTTATTAAAAAAAGACTAGGCCTAGTTGTATTTGCTGAGGTCAGGTATCCAACATTTTCTGGGGTTTACGACGTTGAAATTTTCATCGAGGTTGTCTTCGATCGATTCTGCAAGCTGACTGAGGTATTTGCGTGCGGATTTTACAAAATTCCTATCGACCAAGAATGCTTTAAATCAAGGGAGTAGAGAGAAGGACGTTTGGGATGATCCAGCTGTAGATGATCTGTCAACAGCGTCTCTGTGCTCCGCCAAAATTCTGCTCCTTCACAACGTGACTTTTAGTTTGAAGTTGAGGGTCATTTTTGAACCACACTGTAAGTAACACTGGGAAAATGATGAATTCCTCAAACAACAGTGGAAAATGAGCCAGCATGCCTCCAAAACGACAGATCATATTTTGTGTTACATAATATTTTTGAGTTACCCACATATTTTTGAGACATACCTTTGCCATTGAACTGTTTGAATCATATTTTCTCGTTGAAAAAGGCCGTGCATTTTCTTCAGAGCACAAAGCGCATCGAATTCAAGCGTTTGAATCAGAAGGCTGAAGAGTGTGCCCTTTGGCACAAATGTCAAAGAGATCGATATCTTCGTCTACCAAAATTTACCAAAATGGCACGTAAAGTACCCAGATTTTGAGCCAACTTCCATAACAACTTCTAGATCACCCTTCATAATGTCTCTAGGTAGCCAGAATTGCTTACTGATATTTTACTTAATTCTTGCTTTTCTTTCCTATAGTTTTCTCCCAAAGATTGCCTATTGGTCCCGTGGCTTCATGTTGTTCATTTAGGCTGGAGAGATCTCTGTTGCTTGTTTCAAAACCACCGGAGATTGTTGAGGATATTATCGATCCCTCCCCCCCGAAAACGTGGATATCCGCAACTTTCACCGGTGGTTTTAAAAAAAGCATCGGAGATCTCTCCAGCCTTAGAGATACTAATTTGCTTGATTTAAAACTTGAGTTTTTAATCCTTTGTTAGATATTTATGGCTGATTTGATAGTCAAAACTTGCATTTATTGGTGTGCATTACAAACTGATATAAATCATTATATTTGCAAAAAACTATCAAATTTATTTTCCGGTAAGCCATCCATGCAGTTTAACGAAAATTCGGACTGCAGTGTGCTTAGCCACCTGCAATACCAGGAAAAGTAGGAGATTTTGGCCATCTGAAAAGTCAGGGATTTTCCAGTCACAGAATTTTGGCAAACTAAAAAAGTCAAGCAATTACCTGGGAATTTCCAAAAAAGGAAAAGTCGGAGAATTTTGGCAAACTGAAAAAGTCAGGGAATTGCCAGGGAATTTTCAAGAAAGGGGAAAGTCAGAGAATTTTGGCAAACTGAAAAAGTCGGGGGATTTCCAAAAAAGGAAAAGTCGGGGAATTTGGGCAAACTGAAAAAGCTCGGGAATTGCGGGGAATTTTCAAGAAAGGTGTAAGTCAGAGAATTTTAGCAAACTGACAAGTCAAGGAATAGTCAGGGAATTTCCAAAAAAAAAAAGGAAAAGTTGGGGAATTTTGGCAAGCTGAAGAAGTGAGGGAATTTCTGCGGAATTTTTAAGAAAGGGGAAAGTAAGAGAATTTTGACAAACTGAGAAAGTTGGAATTGTTGAGGAATTTTAAAGAAAGGGAAAAGTCGAGAATTTTTGGCAAACTGAAAAAGTAGGAATTGCCAGGGAATTTCCAAAAAGGGGAATAGTCATAGAATTTTGTCAAACTGAAAAAGTCAAGGAATTGCCTGGTTATTTCTGAGAAAGGGAAAGTCAGGGAATTTTGGCTAACTGAAAAAATCGGGGAATTGCCAGGGAATTTTCAAGAAGGGGGAAAGGCAGAGAACTTTGGCAAACTGAAAAAGTCTGGGAATTGTGGGGAATTTTTAAGAAGGGGGGAAGTCAGAGAATTTTGGCAAACTGAAAAAGTCGACGGAATTTCCAAAAAGGAAAAGTCAGGAAATTTTGGCAGACTGAAAATGAAAAAGTCAGGGAATTGCTGAGGAATTTCCAAGAAAGAGGAAAGCCAGAGAATTTTTGCAATCTAAAAAAGTCGGGGAATTTTCAAAAATAGGAAAAGTCAGGGAATTTTGGTTAACAGGGTATTGCTGAGGAATTTCCAAAAAGGGGGAAAGTCCGAGAATTTTGACAAACTGAAGAAGTCAAGGAATTGCCAGGGAATAAAAAAAAGTCAGGGAATTTTGGAAAACTGAAAGTCAGGGAATTCCTGAGGAATTTCTAAGAAAGAGAAAAATCAGAAAATTTTGGAAAACTGATAGTCAAGGAATTGAAAAAAAAAAAAAATAAATAAATAAATTGGAAAAGTTGGAATTTTTCAGTTTTTTTCAGGGATCTCAATTCTTGGGACAACCAAAATCTGAATGTTTTCTAAACAGGCACTTCAAATCTTGTTCCTTGACAGATTTGGTCAGGGAGTTCACAAGGGATCTTTTCCGGAACAGTTTTCTTGGAATTTTATTTTCAGGAATGCTGAGCATACTTGCCAGATAGGTGTCTTTGAGCAGAAAACAACACCCACACCACACTGTGTATTCTTCTTTGAAACATCGTCCTTCGAAAGCATCATTTTTTGCTTTTGGCATTGCTTTTGGCCCCCCAACTTTTTGACATTGAGCACGAATGGACACATGTCCAAATTGTTGCTGAAGAAAAATTCAAAAAAGACTTTGGAATAAAAAGGCACTCACCGATGAGATGACACATCGTCATTGCAGCGATTATCAAACAGGCAGTCTACAATTTCATTGAAATGTTTCCTCACATTCCGATGGTCGTTCGTGTGTGATGCGGATCATTCACAACTCTTCGTGCTGGCCCTGGCCCCACAGAAATAATCAACCTGATCTATTCATCGCTGCTTGTCAACTGATAGGAACATGGATATTATAAAATCAATTTTGTCTCGGTGCCTGACAGCCAGGTGGGAATTGGAAATTTGAACAATCTTGACCGCCTCAAGCAATAATTTCTCATGTCTTTTGAGGACTTTGTAGGTTTTCGATCTGCGTAGGTATCAATAAAATTGTCGTAAAAAACTACCTGCCACAAGATAATTTCAACGGGGTCAGGAGCCTTATTCGGCAGCAACAGTACTCCAAAGTGGAGGGCTGTTCTTGTAAATCGAAATCACGATTTCTCAGTCCTTTTGTTTCCAACTCTTTAATTCATTTTTTAATTTTTTACCTGGACACTCAACAGTCATTACTCTCATACATTTTTGCGTCTGACAAAAATTTTTGCATACATTTGGCAAGTGACTGGTGCACTCACTCATCATGGCTTCAAAAAGAGCCTATTGAGGAGGGTGTCTTTGAAGGGATCGGGGACTAGCATAGAATGGACTGAGGCAGAAGTGGACTAAGACAGAGTTTTGGAGGGATTTTTGGCATGGAGGCAGATAGATTGTACCTGTCCTAACATAACCTAACCCAGAGAAATGGAAAAAATCTGCCTCAAAAATGGAAAATCTACCTCAGTCCAATTTTGCCTCAGTCTGTTCTATTTCTGTCACCGCACTCCTTTGAAGATTTAAATCTGTCTTGCAAAGCACACATTTTTGAGCCAAGGTGGTTTTTTGTGCAATGCTTCGACATTATACAAAGAAATTCACGGCAATCCCCCTCCCTGTTGAGGTGCCTTAGTATTTGGTTGGTCGTCTTGGGACTTGGGTTAATCACAATTCTTGAGCCGAGCATCCGCAGCTTGTCGTTAGCTGAAAATTTTGGAACAACCTGCTTGTCATTTCTACCCGATGAGGAGAAACCGAGGGAGAAAGGACAACAATCCCCTGGGTACAATTATTTTTCTTCTTCCTAGGCCCAGACATGCTAGATGTCTATTTGTTGCACACATTTCTAAAACCTGATTTTGTTAGATCGTGAACTGATGCAGCACATGATAACATTGGACAGACAAAGCAGAAAAAATAGAGTCACTAGAATGTTTGAACACCACTTGCGGATTCATGGGGAGGAGGCATATCACAGACATTGGATGGGAGGTTGGAACATGGTTGCCCACCTAAAAATGGCTTCCAATCGAGTTTGTGTTGTTTTCAGTTGAGTTTGTGATTGTTTTTATGGGGTTTGTGAGCATTTCCAATTGAGTTTGTCCGTTTTTGGGGGGTCTTTTTTTCCTTTACAGGGTGTCCTTTTAAGGCTGCGTGGGCAGCCCTGACCTCTCTGAGCTTTTTTCTATATTGTGAGCTTGAAATTTTATTCAATGAAGTCTATAAATCAACAAACAACTTTGAAAAATTTTGCGCTGTCCGGGTTTCAAACTCGCGTCCTTTGAACTGACAGGCAGATGCGTTGCCACTGACCTACAGGAACCACTCGATAAAAGAAGTCATAAAAGATATCTTGATTCTTCGCCTTCACGCACCTGTTTCAGTGCGTTTCTGTCTGCAGGCACACAGGGTGTTTGAATAAGAACTTTTATCCTGCCAGAGGCCTGCTTGCAACCTGCCAAAATCGACCTGCTAAGGCGCTGCTTGCTTAACAGCTTCTAAATTTAGCAGGTTGATTTGAATAAGGTCCCTGACCTCTCTCTAGCTTTTTTGTTATATTGTGAGCTTGAAATTTTAATTCAATGAAGTCAATTCAGGTAAAAAATGGTTTCAAACCCAGTTTGTGATGGTTTAAATAGAGTTTTTGATTCCTTTCAATGGAGTTAGTGATTTTTTGCAGTTGAGGAGTTGCAGATTTTTTGCAGTTGAGGAGCACAGAGTAGATAGGTGTGTGATTGACTGATTGTTTTCAATGGAGTTTGTGGTTATTTCCTGTTGAGTTTGTGATTGTTTCCACGACTTTGTGCAGGAGAACTCATTCCAGATTATGATATCTCCGCATGCATCACAACTGTGCCAGAAATCCCCCGAAATGCACATATTTGTGGAGTTTCATATCGCGAAAATTTATGGCGCATTTTCACAGAATATGTTTGATTTCTTCAGGCATTTGGAACGCTTGCACTCTCTGGTGCATGCATTACTCTATTTCATTGGCCCACCTGCCTAAATAAGGACAGGATGAAATGATATGAATGCCTGGGCAGTTGTGTCACAATATGAAGGATACCCGGATTTTAATCAGAAGTGCTAACAACAAGCCGTCTGCTACTGTTGTGGTGCCTTTGACCGGGAAACACTCGGCCAGCGAGGTTGAGGCACAGATGCATCAGGTCAGATGCGTCCAAAGGCAGCAGGGGACATCAACTGAACTGGATGTGCAAGACAGTAGTGCCTACGTGATCAGGATATCTGTTGTGCCTAAGTCTAGCTCCTGTGATATCTTGCTGCCGGAACCACCAGAGCACGATGGTTTGGTCAAGAATGATAATTCTCATGAAGTCCGATCCGGTGAGAATACTGCTCGGATGCAAAAGTCGGAAGAGGGTGCGTCGCAAGCCGTCACCAACTGCTGCAATTCGACGGGACATTCTGTTCAGCCCTGCTCATCTGCTTCAAAAATTGACGATAAAGGAGACGATTGCTCGACGAAAGAAGCCGTTCCGGATGACATTCCAACTGAGTTGAGCTGTTTGGCCTCTTTGAAAGAAGTGAGGTTGGTCCAAAACTGCCTTTTTCAGCAAATATAACTAGGTAATTCACGGAATGTTGCTAAATTCATGGGGTAACACCTGTGGTCTTTCTGGCCACAGGTAGGTGACCACTCGTGAGGAGAAAACCCTTGGAGAGACGGGGCCCCTTTTTATTGTCCCAGTGCTCTGAAGGTACAAAAAAGGTCCACTGTAATCAAAAGATGGGGTTTACTTTTTTGTTTATTGAACTGCTGTGCTGGAGTTAGTTTTGCCCCTGGGGGAACCAACTTTGGGAATGCGTAAATGGAATGTAAGTATGCAGTAGAAAAATGCAGAAAATGAGGCTGTACGATTGCACTGCATGGGTTTGGAACTTCCTGGTTTTCTTTTGTCGGCATTTTTATGGAACGCCCTTTGCACTTTGGGTCGGTCGGTACCAATAGAAGAGTTAACTTGGTGCCACGTTCTGCAAGCGTTTAGTGGATTGCAAGAAAGATCTTATAAGGGTGGTCCATAAGTCACGCACCAATGACATGGTCTTTTTTTTGTTGGGCGTTTGTTAGTGTTCTTTCCTTTCCGCATTTTCCTTGTTGCTTAAGTGAATTGCTTGAAGTGGCCGCCATCTTGTGTTTGGCATTCATAAGACGACGTTCGAAAGCGAGGGGGCATTCGTCTGAGATTCGTTGTCTGGGTCGATCGTGTTCTTCGGGTTGTAGGCATACACCCGGGATTCATGCCCCAAAAGGGAGAAGTCAAGGGGGACAGGCCGGCGACGGGCCGGCCACTTCACTTCCCATGCCAATGAGGGGAAGTAACAGAAAAATTCTCGACGACGCGGCGCAGTTAGGGGCACATCTTGAAACAACATTATTCACCGCATGCGGCGTTGCCACGGGCTGGGGTGGTCGGATGCTGAGAATATCTGACAATGCTGGACAGATGAGATGACATGCTTCAGCAGGTCGCGGTACACGGGCCCGTTGAGATTATCCTCGATGTAAAAAGGTCCGTGCCCAGACATAAATTTTCTGGGAATGTTGGTGTAACCTTCCAGCGTTTGTGGATGTCCAAAACGCACTGAACACCGATGGTCATCAGCAAACTCCAGCTTCGCTGCGCCGCAAGCTGTAGCCGCTATACGACACCACGCAACCGGAAAAAAACCGACAAACTAAAATCGAGTGCAGTAGCCGCATTGGTGCGTGACTTCTGGACCACCTGTATAACTACACTTCATCCAATGTAAAAATGAAAGATCTTCATTTCAGGTAGCAGAATAAAATCGACTTAACAACCTTGTCTCTGTCTGTTCGTTTCTTGAAATGTGAGGAAACGCTACATTTTGCTCCCGCTTTGTGGAAAGAAGTTCAAACACAGGGGAGCGACTTTACACACAACACTTCCAAGCATTTCTACAAACGAACGGACAGGGCTGCGAGTCTATTTTACAAGTATTCATTTGTGTGTCCTGATATTCCCATATGTGTTGCACATGTGCAGAAATCTTCATTTGTACACTGGATTTCAGGATATCTGGTGACGAAGGAACGGCTGATAATGAACAGTGCAGTGACAGTCTCAGTATCACTGGGAATGGAGACGACGAAACGGATGCCAGTGAAAACATTGCAGAAGTGATGCACTGCTCCTACGTTGATTTTGGTATCTGCGATTACATCAGTGAGAAAATCATCCCTGTAAGTCTCATGTTAAAAGGGTTAGGCTAACTTAATTCCGCACTTTGTGTTTCTCATTAGTGTTTGTAGGCAAATTGCCTTTGTTTATCGGAGAATTATTAATCACAGTTAGGTCAGATGGTCTGCCAAGCGATGATCGTGTGTAGTGTTACACATAAAATGACACCTCAAAAATATAACAAAGTTATCAAAGAAGCATTAATCTTCCACAGAACCTTCCCCTATCATGATTGTGGTCGGTTACAAAACAGAGATTAGCAAGAGTCATTCCACAATAAACTTGCGCACTTCTTGGTTGGTGATTTCTGCCCCTGTTCCAAGCCTGACTGAGTTAATGTCTGACCTATTGCAGCGTCGTGTTTTGAAGCCCAGGCCTTGCTCCCATTTGGAGGTCCATTGACATGTGGAAAATTAAATGCTCCAAATGTTTAGGCTCTAGCAGCTTGCAATGCATGCTAACTCCGGATGGGAGCACCAGAGTGACAAGTGATGATGTTTTTGGAGAAATATTTTGCGTGGGAAAAGTGTGCGATGCGACATTATTGTTTTGTCGGTGCTTTGTTTCAATTTACTTTTTGGGGAAAAAATTAATAAATACAGGAAAAAATACAGAAAAATGCAATGCCATCTGGGTTCTGTGATTAGTCTATTTACCCTGCCAATTTACACAGGAGATGCTTGTAATTATTCAGATATTTGATCCAGAATTCACTTAATTTTGTAAGGAGGCTTCAAAAATTGTTAAATATTCATTGAATTTCTTTTGATTGCAGTGCAAAAATGAATGCAAACAAATCAGTCTGTGTCAAACTAGCATTTGATACATTTTGTCGTATGATTCCAACAAATTCTGACACATAAATTTCAAATAAAATAGGCAATTAGGAAAAAATTAAAAATTTCTCTGTGCTATACGGTTTAAATTTTCTTTCCAGCATGATTATGATGACAGCGACAGTATATCAGGCGACATATCAACCGGCCTTCAGGTGTCACCACCACGTAGATTCAGCGACAACGACTCGACCATCGAACCAACAGCAATCCTTGTTGACAACAGCTATGCATTTGAGTGTCTCGCATCAAAGCGTGGCAGTTTTGGTGCAGGACTCTGCAAGCGTGGGATGCTCTTCCGTCGACACAGCCATGGAAATATGCACGCAGACAGATGTGTTCTTTCTTCCAATAGCATGGTAGATCGTGGCGGCCACCTCTCCCAGAGAACTTCTGCGGAGATGGCAGCTTATTTGGGAATTTGCAACGATTCCAGCCATCGTCATGCAGCTTCCAGTGTGCG
>JASGXE010019169.1:0-16953 GCA_030068105.1 Sinentomon sp. SZTP_YWyxl
CACCAACAAACTGTTTATCAACCTGGAAAAGGAAGTAGAGAAAGTAATTATCAAACTATAATTGTTTTAGAAAAGTTTCGAAAAAAGTATTGTTTTTGTCATCATCAACAATCAATGATCATCTTTCAAAGTGGAGGCTTATGCCATTACGTAGGTTGTACCAGAATTAATGGAAGTTGGCTCATTGTCTTGGTATGCTGCATGCAATTTTGGCAAATTTTGGTTTGCTTAAATACATACATCTATGGTGGACATTTGAGCCAAAGGACAACTTTATCAACTTCTGATACTCAGTACAGGGAGGCTTGAATTCAGTGTGTTTTGTGCTCTGAGGAAAAAACAAGGATTTTTCAAAGGTGGAAAAACAATTCAAACAATTCAATGGCATAGATCTCGAAGATTATGGAACTCAAAATCCTGCCATTTTGGAGGCAGTATATGGTGGCCAGTGTCGCTCATTTTCCACTGGTGTTTGAGTAATTCAACAACATTCCTGTGTTACAGGTTGGTTCAAAAATAACCCTCAATAACAAGCTACAAGTCAGGTTGTGAACGAGTGAAAAATGCATGGTGCACAGAGACAATGGAAGATGACGATAGAACAACTGCAGATGGTTCAGCTCCAAATATCCTTCTGTCTGCTGGCTTCCTATGAAGCATTCTCTGTTGAAAGGAGTTTTCTAAATTCTGTACCAGAATGGCTCAGTCGGCTCGCAGAATCAATGAAAAAAGACCCCAATGAAAATATTGCCATCATAAAATCCAGAAATTTTGGGATACCCCGCAGAAGGGGAAAGATGGTTCTCACGAGACATTCACAGGGACACCTGACCTCGGCTTGTACAACTCTCGCCTTTTTACAAAATTCAAATGGGCAATGTCAGGACTGCAATTTTCCTCTGTCCTGCCCTGGTCAAAAGCACAAATTCAGAGGCAAAAATGAGCCCACTTTGGAACAATGTGGAACATCTGATACTAGTTGCATGAGACGGGTGGAAATTTGCATCAAGTCAAGGAAGAATGCCTCCAGTGATTTTAGGAGGTGAAATTGATTAAAGTTGTACCCAAGGCATTTGAGGATGCAACTTCCATTAATTCTGGTACAGCCCACGTACAACAGTTGATCATGATGTCTCAGTGTTTTCTTTGTAAGAATTAGTTCTTGCCGTCAACCTTGCCATGACCTGGCTATCATCGTCATCAGTCAAGTTGTTGATGAAAGAAGTTCTGTGAACTACAGTAAGTGCCTACTTTCAAAAAAAATGCGTTTTTAATCGCCAATGATCTGATCCTGATCGTTTCCCGAGGAGTCAGTTTTTTTTATCCCCACTGGTCATGGTGAGGTCTTTTCTAGCAGTGCAACCTCTCCATCCATCACCTGACGATCAGTGATCAGCAAGTGCCTGCTTTCGAAAAATGGTTTTTTATTGTTTATCTTGGCTTCACGCTGGATGCACTCGTATTGCGGACCACAAGAATTGCAATTTTTTCAAATTCAACTCAGTTTTTAATTTTTATCACCTTTTGGTCCAATGTTGGAAGTACTGTAAACTATGGCAAATAAGTAATTTCTAGCATTTTTTTTTAAGTTACCTTTTGGCTTTGTGGCGTTTTTGTTATTTTATTAACCTCTTCCAGTCCAGATCGCCATACGTTTGCACTCATATGCACTGCTCAAACCATAGACGCATTGTTCATGCAGTTGCACCAAGACCAGAACAGCATCACTGGCGCCTTGCTGTTCCAAACACAAAGACCAGACATCAATTGGAATCTTCTGAGAATAAAACTTTGAATGAGAGAGATAAATAAGGAGACATCATCATCATGAGAAAGGTAGGTAGGTAGGTAGGCAGGTACTCACAGCTATAAAGACGAGAAGTGTTTCAAGAACCAATCCTAAAACATCAGGTGAAATGCTCATAGATAGAGATACCAAACTGTCAAGTATCGATTGCATGTGAGGACCAATCAAATAGTTTGGATTGGGAAGCTCCTTGAAGTGGTTGCAGAAACCCCACACTGCCCTGAAATAATGAGAAACATACCAGAGATAGAGAGAGAGCGGGGGGGGGGTCAATTTGCAGAAACACCAGAACAAAAATTTGTGTTGTGAGGCCTAAAAGTCGTTGCCATAACCATTTTTGTTCTGGATGGCATCCACTTGTTCTGTGGGTTTGTTGTCCTCGTTCGGCTGTTTTCACAATCCTTTCTCTTCAATTACGTCTCTATTCAAATATGTCTCTATTTTTCATCTTTTGCTCAGTTGACAGAATGAGTCCTGTAATTGAAACTGTGTTTTCGAATTTTTTGTAATTGCCAACAGATGATGAAATGCTGTCATCCGATTCTTGGTGGTGCACAAGGAAGATGTTACCGATTGCCACATGTCTTGGTGGCCTTATTTACAATGGAGGTTTGTTACGGCTGCATGATGTCTCTGACCTTCTGCAATTTCAAGCGATGTAAAATTTTCTTGTGATTATCCAATGAACAACATGTTCATTTCAATTCAATTCAATAAAAAAAAACCTTGCCAAAACAAACAAACAAAAGCTTGCAATTTTCAACACTCCCAAAATATAGTTTTCAATCAATTTCAAACGTTCAGCTGAAAAACAAGACAATTATTCTGAAATACCACCCTTTCCATCGGGAATTTCGACGATTTTGTCTCGATGGTGTGAGTTGAGTTGACGAAAAAATCGTCAAAATTCCCGGTAAGGGTGATGTTTCAGTGTCAAACACATCTCCAAGTTTCCAACCCACTGTTTACAGTTTGTTAAGACAATTATTATTCCCAGCTGTCCCATAAATGAAGGAAGATGTCTTCAAACTTCTGATGAAATTAGGAATTCTCGAATTTTGCAAAAACAGTAAGTGAAATGAAAAAAAAGTTAAACAACAACTTTTTTCCATTTCAGTTGAACAGTGAAATAGAAATACGAGTGTTAACTGCCAACCTGACAGTGAGTATTTTTAAAACAGATGGTTGAGATGGTTGGAGTGCCGTTTCAGTTAAGGCCAACAATTCTCTAAGAACAATGTCTGGAAGGACACTGGCATAACGGCTGGCAAACCAGAGACGACGACCAAGCAAAAATGGACTAGAGTCTAAAGAAAAGAAGGGAAAAAGGGAAAGGAATAGGAGAATGAATGAATTAATGTATCCGATTTACCTACGAGGGCCATCCCAAAAGTCTTAAGTATTGCTCCTCATTTTCCAGAAATGCAAATAAAATGAAATGAACTCGCTTGGTCATGAAAGGCCCACCCATTCACTTCTCAAAGAAGTGGCGACTGTGGTCGAGACATGCCTGCCAGCGGTGGAGCAGCTGCATGACAACATCACTGTCATCAGCCTTGGCCAGGGCCTTTTGGGATGCTGTCACAGCATCATTGATTCCATATTCTGACTTGAATCGGCATCCCCTCATCGGCTCTTTCATCTTGGCGAACAGGAAGAAGTCCAGCGATGACAAATTATGAGAAATGGAAGAATTCAACACGATGTCCCACTCCCACAGGTCCAGAAGCTGAACGATCGCTTTCGTCTTGCGAACCGGTGCATTCTCGTGCAGACGGATGATTCCCTCTTCGAGGAGCCCTGGTCTCTTCTTCCTGAAAGCAGGTCGGAGTTTCTCCTACAGGACCATCTTGCAGGATTTGCCATTCACAGTGGTGACCAATGGAACAGAGGGTGATACACCAAAATTCACTGCCATTCGAAGAAAGTGATGTGCATGACCTTCTGCTTTCTGACTGCTTTGCATGGTTTCAAGTCCCTAATTTTTCAAGCCCATTTCTACCACCCTCAAATTCTCTTTTCCAGCTTCCAACTGTGCCATATAATGGTGAACATTGGCCATAAGTCTCCTGCAAAGTTCGGTGAATTTCGGCCAGAGAATGGTTCGGCAGTGTGAAAAATGTGATCACTGCTCAAATCACTTTTTGACGAAATTTCAACAACTTCCGGCCACGGCTGTTGACATAACTGCACAAAATAGAGCACCCTGTCTACAAAAGTAGTCCAAACTTCATATAAATTGGCAGTATGTATCCCAAGGGATAGTACTATATATAGCATCCAAAAATCATGCACATTGGTTAACGCGTTCTCATGGTATGCTGTAATACTTAAAACTTTTGGGATGGCCTACGTACAACACAATAAAGTAGGTACCTACTCTCTGGCCATTTCGTTGGCAAGAGGAGGAAGTCTTTTGGGGCCGAGAGAGATGTCAGAAAAAGGAAGAGGGCATGACTCAACACGGAGGTTGTTAAATTGTTGTTCTGTTACATCCCTGGCTCGACAGGCCTTTGATTTGGGGAGAGTAGGATGAGGGGATGGATGGAAATTCCTGAAGTCAATTCTCAAAGTCAATGTATTTGTTAAATCATCCAAAAACACTCCAGGATAGAGAAGATGTGTGAGCTAAGCAGGGAGGCCCCACACCAAGCCCAGGATTCCCTGCACCCGTTTGTGGAAGTGGGCTCCGCTGTGGCTCTGAGCAACCACTCCCTAAAAACCCTGGGTCACCCAAAGGCTGGATGCTCTGAGTTCATTCAAACATGGATTGAATTCCCAAATGTTGGGAAAAAGACGCTTTGACTTATTTTTTTTTTGCTGATTTAAAGCAGCCGAAGCTGGATCAGGGTTCGTCGGACGTCAAAGTGCCGCCCTGGAGGTACACAGCTCTCATGCCATTATTTATCAGCAAATGTTGTTGCAGATCCTTTGTGGTGGTTGCATTTTTACAGGGATCGTTTAGACTTGAAAATCAATTGATTCAGGAAAATGTTGCTTCCACCTGTCACACTCATAACATGATAAATGCATGTCAAAACACACACAGTTGGGAAAATGCAAGTCTAATTTTTTAAAGTTCTTTCGGTTTTATGAAATTGGCTCACCATGATTGGTAATAATTCCTGTCAGGAGTGCAAGGGCACACTCAGGCAAATTGGCAGATAGATAGGTACTGCGACCAACACCCTACAGAACGAATTAAACCAGAGAAAATAGTACACAGGTATTACCTTCAGGCTTTTGCACATTTGAATAGAGAATAGATTGGATGTCCAGCGTAGTGCAACCAGATTTAAAAGCATCAATAACTATTTCATTGATGTTGCCCAGAGCACAGAGTGATGCTTCTTGAAGTTTCCAATTGTACTTCTCATTCTGTGGAGATGATTCCATTTCACGGTTCCAACAGCCGACCAGATGTTCAAATGCTTTGCATGTTTCTGTTGGAAATTCCTGAGATAGTTCCTTTTGAAAAAAAAAAAAAAAAAAAAAAAAAAAAACACATGGTAACACATTAAATTATTATTGATAATTGAGCTCCTGTATTGATGTCGACCGACTGTGACTTATTTTATTTCATCAGCTGAGCATTTCAAAATGTTTGATGGTCCATGAGATGTCATCTTAAAATCAATCTTATAGCAGGAAAGCAGTTTTGTTTTGTTGACAGTTTGATGAAATCTGTTTGATGGTCCATGAGATGTCATCTTAAAATCAATCTTATAGCAGGAAAGCAGTTTTGTTTTGTTGACAGTTTGATGAAATCAATCAAAACGGCATTTCCGATCAAGCCGCATGCATGGCATAGTGCAACGCAAGCACCCGCCCGCCGGCAGATCACACCTAGTCAAGGCATGTGAATTAACCTCCCTTTTCATGATCCTTCACAAAGAGAAGATCCTTAATCCTTTTCAAAGATAGACAAAGATACAAAGAGAAGATCCTTTACAAAGAAAGATTTTTCAGCCCTGGCACCCTTGCAAAAAGAAGATCCAAAAAACCTCCAATGTTTCTGCAATAAAGAATCATGCAGTGAGATATCCAATTTCCAAATTCATATGCAGTTTTCTTTGCTGTCGTAAAGCAAGCAAAATAACTGTGTTTCTTTTATTTTATTTTGTGTTAGGTTCTCTTCACTTCACAGGTCTATGGAGAGAAAGAGCTGGGCTCATTTTGATGAATGAAACAACACAATTTTATTCACATTGTCTAAACTATGGTTTCTTCGTGTTCAAGGCATAAAAACCAGTGTAGGTGGGGTTTCTGCATGCCAAAAATCCTCTTCGATTGACAGTTGAGGTGCCGTGCCAGGAGAAAAACAAATTTGTTCAAAAATTATAAAGTTTTAAATCATTATTAATGAATAATCATAATCAATAATGTGAATAAGGAATCAATGTAGTTGTGACTTTTCTCCGCGTAAACAATCAACGTAGCTCTGTACCACTTTTTTACGGAGTGAAGCACAATAAATTGCTGAACTTTGGACACCCTGTCCTTTGAGGAGTTTAAGCTTGATTTAGCTAAGAAAAGGAGGTGAGGCACAAGTTGTTGCCTTGGATGATTGGAGATGATTCATTTGGTTGTGACAATGAAATCCTCCTCTGGCCAATCATTATTCATTGCTCTTTTTCTTCCTTTTAAAGTTATCTGACTTTCTCGAAAGATCAATGTCGATCATGGTTGGTATAAGCAGAAGCAGGGGTGGGGGTGGGGGGAGATCAACATTGTCCTTTCAACAAATCAGGGAAGAACTTCTGGGTCAACTAATTTTTTTTATCTGCTACAAAAAGCTGTCTACGTCGTTTGTCTGAATTCCTCTGTTACTTCAGTACAAGCCTGCATTTTCAAATATAAAACTTGCTCAAAAGTGCACCAACTGAACTACCTAGATACTGCACTTACATTGAGTAGATCCAGAGCAGATATCCTGACAGAATAGGCCAATGATTCTTCTTCTTCATCTTCTATGAACTGAGATGGATGGTGGAACCAATTATATTCTTGATCTTGTGTTATTTCCATTGAGAGAACCAAAAATGAATCAGTTCACTGATGCCTTGTTTGACTTTCAAAGCAAATTTCTTGTTGTTTAGAAGTTCAAGAACAAAATCAAACAATGCAAAGATCAAGCTTTCCAGACCAACAACTTCACCTGTGGATGGATGGGTGGGTGGAACAGAAACAAAAGGAGAATGAAATACCAATTAGTGAAATCCCTGCACTGAACCAGAAGTGTGAAAGAATGCTTAGGTATTTAGACATGAATCATTCTTGTGATTTCTGTGCATTATCTAGCAAAATGCAGTCAAAGGGCACAATTTGGAGTTGAGATGAACAAGGCAAGAGTGGATATGTCTTTGACCTTCCCGTCAAAAGCAAGAACCGCCCCTCAGTCAAACATTGCCCAGCTTGGGTATGTATCTTATCTATAGTGAGATGAAAGAAAATGACAACTGTGAGGAAAATCCTGACTTTCGAAAATTTCATGATTTGGAGTCTATTTTTCAAGCAAAAAGCATTTCCTTCCACCCGTTGTTTTTTTCAGTTCAATTTATTCGAACATGATAAAATGGCAAAAACATCATTTTCCCATTGCCACATTCATATTTTGATGTAGTTGTGCATGAGTACATATCCAAGATGGATGAGTTAAAATTCGGATTTAAAAACTGTAAAAACAAGTTCAAAATTGTAAAAACCGGTTTGTTCGTTTGCCTTGCTTTTAAAAAGTTGCACAATGTTTTTCATTGGTCACCTGTCCAGAGCTTAAATTGTAAAAGTGCATCGGCTGGTTCCCAAAAGTTTGAAAAGAGCTGGAAAGTTATGAAAATGGCCCATTTAGCTCTTCATTCGGATTTAGAGAGCAACGAGATTTAAGAACAATGAGGTCACTGTATCAAGCAGTCCGTTGTCCATTCAAGCAGTTAGCAAAAGATAAAAATTTCCATGCGCAGGGTCTTAATTGGAAGGGTTTCCACTTCTCAAGAGGAAAAAGGGCAGCCAGAGACGGCACTTCCAGCTCTGAGAGCTTGAGGGATCCCATGCAATTTAAGCTGCTATCTTGTAGGGTAGCTTGTTCCAAGTTCACATTTTGGCCTGAGTCTAATTAATTGGTCTCAATGCACTCCAGCAAAAAGGGCATCCCAAATGAAGTTCTGGCATGAAAAAAAATTGGTGCACTAATGAAATGTGGTAGCTGCATCGTTTTGAGCCTTTTTTTGATGAAATTGACAAATTTGAGCAAAGATCCAAGGAATCCTGTCATCTTCTCTGGACAATTTGACACCACAGTCGAATCTTGGTGTCCTTTAGCCTCCACCTCTGTGGGTACACATTCGATCCATGTTCGTGCTTGGGGCATCTGAGTTTTCTGGTTGAGGCAAAGTGTTCCTTTGTTGGTGATTGTAGGCAAGGTTGAATTGGCAATGGTCTTTGTAGGCAAGTTTGAATGAAGGCTGAGTTGGTGAAAGAAGGCTGTTTTAATTTCATGGGTAAATGAATGAAAAAAAAAACGATTTTGACCGCGACCATCAGTGCTATGTTCCTGTTCCGATGGTTTCTCAGACTTCCAAAGATCACATCGTGGTGCTGTTGAGGAACCCCCAGGCGTAGGGGCGAAAACTAGTTCCAGAGGAGAACAACCAGTGGGCGATTGATGGAATAGGATCAAATTCTGGTGAGTACCTATGCCATTATCCTTCTTTCCTGGCCTGGGAGTTCCGATTTAAAGTTCAGTTTAAATTCCTATCACTTTTGGCACGGAATGCGAGATTGCACAGCCTGTTGGTTTCGTTATCGAAGCTGTCAGCTTTTTTGCTTGTATTTATGCACAGCGTTGTCAAAGCAATATCTGCCAATGATATCGCACCATTGCCTCCGAAATTTCACTTTTCTCATTGGGTGACCTTCTTTAATGCGTTCACGGGCCCTGCACGTTGGTAGATTGATTTTGAGAAGAGATGAAAATAATTTTCAGAGCCATGACCAGCTGGAAAGGGTCGCAAGTTGACAGTCAAACAGCAGTAGAAACAAATGAACCCACCCATCCCCCCCCCCACCCACCGTCAGAATCGCCTATTTCCTCCAGTTCCGTTGAGCCAAGTACAGTTGAATCCAAATAAGCACGACAGCTGGTTGTGATGGTGTTCCAAACAGCAGTGAGAATAGCATCCTGCCATTGAGTTAGACTTCGAGGAACATTCTTGACAAGACATGACAATGCTGCAGACACAAAAAAAGGTAAAAAACAATAAAAAAGGATTTTAAAAATTGGGCATTAGGTCGACTTCTCTGAATGATTATCTGGCATTTGCAGATGCCATTTGAAAATACCTCTGACTGAGAGTAAGCACTCAACCCAAACCCAAATGCAACTATTTTTCTATCTATCTTTTGGTATTGTTTTTGCAGTTGCACATAATTGAAGGTTTTTGTTGTGCGTTGTCTGTATTTTGTTACGGTTCACAGATTGTTAAATATGTCAGACAGATGGTGATGTTGGAAGATGAATCTTGTCCTTGAGTCCCCGAAGAGCTTGACCTTATGTCAAACACAAGATTCATCAGTCAATCAAACACGTTTACAATCCGAAACAAAAAATTATGCTGTTAGCAGGATGCAAGATAGAAAACCTTGCCAAAGAAAACCCAAAATGCAAACAAATTGCCATTCTTCACAGAGAAATAAACAACCACTAAGACAACACACACGCACACCATCATCATGAAAATCGACCAACCCAGTGACCCAACCACGACATAATACGGAAAGAGCACATGAAAACCTTCCACAGAAACCTTCCGATGCATTTGAAGGTGTTTTCTCTGGGAGGCAATCCCCCTGAATTGGAGTGGGGGACCTTCTCAGACAAAAAAGAAAAAAAAATAATTTTGCAGCCGACCTGGCATGTAGAACCAACAATTTGTGTTTGTTTGCTTGCGTATCTTTGATGAGCAATGTGACAGCAAAATTCATCACTGCCAAGCAAAAGTTGCAGCTGGGGTAGGTAGGACATCCAAGTGTGACAAAATACAACACGAACATGTAGGTACAAGTCAGTCAGGTATGCTTCTTTTCTCATCTGGACATCTTTGACTGAATTTTCAAACCTCACAAAATCAAATGGTTTCTGTCAAAAAAAAAAAAAAAAGAAAAGACCAAGGCTCTCGTTGAAACGGAAAGTTTTATGTTTATTCCAGGTAAGCGAATTTATGTGGATTTCGTATTTTAAAATCACAGGTACAGAACAATAAACAATCGTGCATCAATGACGTCACAAAGCCCTGATGAGTAATCCTGCACCAGCGCATTGAAGAGTTAGTTGTTATTTCCACAAAACAAAATGCTCTTGTCATGGAAGTATGGAAAAGGCAGAGTTTGAGTTGGGAGTTTTTGAGTTAGGATTTCGGTGCCAATGCAGAATGGAGGTTCTTTCGTCTTTTGCTGGTTTTGTCTTGATACAGTTCACAGTTGTTGTCGTCCTATGGTTCGAACTGAGGTCCAAAAATGCCAAGCGAGTGTGAATTGGACAAAATTAATCATTTCTCAAAATTTAGGATAAACAGTAGGTTACTCGAATCCAGCACATAGGTAGCGGAGCGAGGCATGGTGCAGCATCCCCAAACCCCTCTCGGTTTTCTATCATGATGTCTGGAGTAGAGCCT
The DNA here is from genome assembly GCA_030068105.1 of Sinentomon sp. SZTP_YWyxl. Taxonomy (NCBI): domain Eukaryota; kingdom Metazoa; phylum Arthropoda; class Protura; order Sinentomata; family Sinentomidae; genus Sinentomon; species Sinentomon sp. SZTP_YWyxl. The sequence goes on from JASGXE010019169.1 coordinate 10,477, forward strand.
CGGGGAGGATCTAAATGTCATTCAGCAGGGATCGAAGAAATTGTGAAATTTTGAGTGCAAAAATTGTAAAAAAAAAAAATTGCAAAAAGATTTTTTTTTACATCTTAGGAGTGTCACACTTCCTGCATCGTAGCCTGGTATCCGCTCCTCCTGTATCTTTCGAGAGAAAGATACAATTTTTTAAATGCCTAACATTTGATAGAAAATTCAGTTTTTTTACGAAAACATCATCCTGTCATCAAACATCACTAAAAATTGTGAAGTCGGGGTTGTCATTGAGTTGCTACATTCCAGTCAATTTTGCTTCATTGCTAGCCAATGCTGCAGTATCAGTCAAGCGTTTTTCCACCGGATCGGGGACATTGTGGCTCAGTGATGCCACAAAATGCAGCTGACCATGAAACGAATTTTTTCCAATGAGATTGGGTTTATTTCACAAAATACAGTTCACTTCCCTGGTAATTATTCCATTCTTTGAAATATTTGTTTTGGACAGAGTCCCGATTCACGAGTTGAGAACTGGAACCAGAAAAAGCAAATGATTCTGCAACCAATGTGATTGACAGGAATCTGCTGATTTTAATTCACATCATGGATAGTTCCAGACAGAGATTCCCATGAAAAATGCAACAAGTGCTTTCAATTTCATTAAAATTTTCAAACATGATTGAGATGTGTGTTTTAATGTGGTACCGAAGTGGGCATCGTATTTCATTTTGGTATTTCCCAGCTTCGGAAATTATCTTTTGTTTTTCACTCAGTGTGTTCAACATACAGAGCCAAAATTCTGGTGGAAAACTTCGGACAGAGGAGGAGGTTGAGTTATACAGGGTGACCCAAAAAAAAAAAGGTAACCGAAAGTTTGGAGGCAAAAGTAGTGTCAAGTTTTATTCAAACAATACAACCTTAAAACCACGAGATTGTGTGGTTTTAAGGTTGTATTGTTTAAAACCTTAAAACCACAAGACAATCTCGTGGTTTTAAGGTTGTATTGTTTGAATAAAACTTGACACTACTTTTGCCTCCAAACTTTCGGTTACCTTTTTTTTTGGGCCACCCTGTATTTCTTTCTTCACATTTAGGCCTAGGTGAAATGGTTTTAGGTGAAGGAGTGTCTGAAAGAGAAAGAGAAACAGATGATGAGATCAGGATGTAGCATGCAGCTCACAGTCGAGCCGCAAATGCAGAAGAAAAGAATGGCAATGCAGATAGATGGCAAACACTGCCCAGGGTTCCCACAACTTTTTGAGTTTTCGTCTCCCTGACTTTCCCTGACTTTTGTCAATCCATTTCCCTGACTTTCCCTGACCTTTGCCGAGCCATTTCCTGACCAAACTGAAGGAAAATGTAGCTTCCAAAATACCAAAATGAAGTGTTGCTTCAAAGCCCACCGCAGGCGTTACGGTGTCTGAGGCAGGAAGAAATTTACAAATTTAAGTGTTCATTTTGGCCTCAAAATTTCATTTCTAGATCATTCTCAGGCTCACGAGATCCTGATGATCCATATGAACCTTTGCGATTTTTTTCCTGACTTTCCCTGACTTTTCGCATATTTTTGGGCATTTCCCTGACTTTCCCTGACCTTTCAAGTGATTCCCTGACTTTCCCTGCCTGTGGGAACCCTGACTGCCGTCTGTTTATCAAAAACAAAGCTTTCTAAATGAGTGATTTTCACCAACCTTTTACAGCATCTGTTTTAAGACCGACATTTGAATACATCTCATTGCTCTCATGAAGTGTTCAATCAGAGCTTGACAATAAGCTGGTAAAACTGGTGAGATTAAAGATTGGGCTGTGACATTGTCAACACAACCAACAGTTGCGACCATTTTGATCAGAGATGACATGATTTCCAGAGCACGACCACGTGTTCGTAGACTGTGCTGCTATGGGGAGAGAGGGAAGAACAACCCAGAATGAGTTGAATAATCTGAGATCTTTAGTTTTCTGGAATCTCATTGTTGTTAAAATAGTTGTTCTGAAAACCCTTTTACAAAACGTCCTTGCGTTCGGAAGCAAAAAAAAAAAAAAAAAAAAGATAGTCAAGTCTCTTCTGGTGATGTTTTTAAGTTGGTTAATGTCAAATGAAAATCAACATTTTCCGTAACCAATTTTTTCGTTCCATTCATTCGGAAAAGTTTTTCTTGAATCCTGACCGTCACAAGTCAACTGCATTCACACTGAGTTGAGAACTTCCGGAAGTCGCGAATCAACTTGGAAAAATGAAAAGGAAACGTGTACTTGCGAAACAAAGCAAGCAAATACAATTACCACTGCATTCACACCACACACGTCAAATCAACATTCTCCAATTGAAGCACGTGCACCAGGAATTAAATTTACAATGTTGAAGCTGATGAGCCTTATCTGTTCGTTATCTGTTCGTGTTGTATGTTGAAGCTGATGAGCCTTATCTGTTCGTAGAGATAATATCATAGCACGAGCGTTTTGAACCGTCACGGGATGCTTCTTCAGGTGCAATTATCAAATGGATCGATGCAAGAGCTGAGATGGCAAGGGACAAATGGTTAACAATGAGTACTTCTTCAACATTCTCCAGTGTAATATCACCTTTTCGTCCAGTTTTAACTCCACTGCATTCTTCAGAACTCCATTTGTCCCTTCTTCAGAACTCCATTCTTCAAAACTCCATTTGTTCCTTCTTCAGAACTCCATTTGTCCTTTATCATCTCAGCTCTTGCAGCGATCCATTTGATAATTGCACCTGAAAAAGCATCCAGTGAGGGTGCAAAACGGCCGTGCTGCGATATTATCTCTACAAACAGATAAGTAGAGCACGTTGAAAATGGTGATAATTTTTGGAAGATTTCGCTCAAAAGTCAAAAAATTTCGTTATTTTGTGTGGAAATAAAAAGGCTAGAACCTGTCAAAAACGCATTTTCAGTCATTTTTGCAATGTGATTGCTTTGAATTTTGCAGGAACAATCCATTGCAAAAAAATGATGCAAAAAACTGAAGAAGAGACTGAGAAAAGAGCAAAAGAAAGCTTTATTTTTCAAAATGTTTTGCGCACTATGCTTGCCACTAAATTAAAAAAGGAAAAACATGACGTTTTCGCATGTATATCGTGAAAAAGGAGATATTTCGTGGAAATCAATGAATTTCGTGGAAATTTTCACATTTCGTGGAAAATCGCCCATTCACAATTGCCAGAATTGCCTTTCAATTGACTGAAATGATAAAGAAATCACAAAAGATGGTTGAAATTGCTGATTTCGTTTTGGCGGTGACAATTCCTTTTCACCATTTTCAGAGTGCTCTACAGATAAGGCTCATCAGCTTCAACATTGTAAATTTAACACAATTTTCTTTCCCAAACCAAATTGCAGAAAACGTTGGAGGTAGCATCTACCCAATTTCATCGCAATAAATTTATGGCAGTAGAGTAGCAAAAATGAAGTCAGAGGAGAAAGACCAAACCAAATCAACTTCACTAAAATATCACCCTTACCGGGAATTTCGACGATTTTGTCTCCATCCATGGTGTGAGTTGAGTCAACGTTTCGGGTCCGTTATCAAGACGAGTCTCGTCTTGATAACGGACGCGCGATGCGCCCGAAACGTCAAATCAACTCACACCATGGATGGAGACAAAATCGTCGAAATTCCCGGTAATGGTGATATTTTAGTGTAAGACACATCTCCAAGTTTCCAACCCACTGTTTACAAATCAACTTCATTTTCACCTTCATTTGTTGAAAGATGAAGAAGAGCTGAGGTATCAAAGGTGGTGCAACAAGTGATAATTGATCGTCTGGTAAATCATTGGTGAACTCCACAAGTACCCTCATCACTCCATGAACGGAGTGCTCATCAGACGAGAGAAGTGTCATTAGCTGGTCGAATAAACCTGGCCAGTGTTCGGGCCAATCCCAATGGGCTATTGCTGCAATTGCATATGCTATTGTTGTCCTGACCTGTCAAATGAGAAGAGATAAGGGGAATGCAAGAAGTGTAATGAAAAAAAATTTAACAACAACTGTGTAAGATAGTGAGTCATGGCAGCAGAGAATACAACTGGCTGTATTTTGTGAAAATCAAATAAAATTTTATTTGCTTAAGTTTGCCAAATTCTGCATGAAATTTTGGGGTTAAAATCATAGAAATTGGATCAGTTCACAAAGTGGAATGGAAAATGGCCCACATTATCTGCCGGCAGAACGTATCTGGTTCAGCATATCATGTTGATTCGTGTAAATTTTTAATACCCATATCACATTACCTTTTAACTTGTAGCTATTTCATCATGCCAACTGCTGGCAATCAGTTGAAAACTCAAAAAGTTGTGGGAACCCTGTTGGGGTGATTGGCAATCACCCCAACAGGGTTCCCACAACTTTTTGAGTTTTCATTTCCCTGACTTTTGTCAATCCATTTCCCTGACTTTTGTCAATCCATTTCCCTGACTTTCCCTGACTTTTGTCAATCCATTTCCCTGACTTTTGTCAATCCATTTCCCTGACTTTCCCTGACTTTTGTCAATCCATTTCCCTGACTTTTGTCAATCCATTTCCCTGACTTTCCCTGACTTTTGTCAATCCATTTCCCTGACTTTCCCTGACTTTTGTCAATCCATTTCCCTGACTTTTGTCAATCCATTTCCCTGACTTTTGTCAATCCATTTCCCTGACTTTCCCTGACCTTTGCCGAGCCATTTCCTGACCAAACTGAAGGAAAATGTAGCTTCTAAAATACCAAAATTAAGTGTTGCTTGAAAGCCCACCGCAGGCATTACGGTGTCTGAAGCAGGAAGAAATTTGCAAATTTTAGTGTTCATTTTGGCCGCAAAATTTCATTTCTAGATCATTTTCAGGCTCACTGGATCCTGATGATCCACATGAACCTTTGCGATTTTCCCCGACTTTCCCTGACTTTTTGTATATTTTTGGGCATTTCCCCGACTTTCCCTGACCTTTGAAGTGATTCCCTGACTTTCCCTGCCTGTGGGAACCCTGCCCCAAGCATCAAAATCAGCATATGAGCCAGGCATGTGTCCAGCAGGTACCCCCATCCCACTCACTGGGACAAGGGAGGAAGAACCAGGATAATTTTCGTGGCAACATGTGCCAAGAGAAAAGGTCAAAATTTAAGTTTTGTAACCAAAAGCATCTTCATTCTCTGGTGTCAGGCAACACCTCCCAATCATACGTATCTACAAGAGAATAAGGAGATTGAGATTTTCTTCTTGCTGCTTCACAATGGTAAAGGTAAATGGCATTGGGCAATTTTTTTTTCAGGCGACACTGTGTCAGCTGACTATTTTTTTTTCAGGCGACACTGTGTCAGCTGACTATTTTTTTTTTCAGGCGACACTGTGTCAGCTGACTATTTTTGTGGACCATATGCTGCTTTCACCACTGCTATCATTTTCCCATCAAGCAAATGTCATTTCCTTGCCGAGATATGATCCTTTTGTGACCAGCAGAGATTGTGCATTTATATTTGTCAAATTTTATTCCAATTGGCTCTTTGCGTGATGTTGGGGTGGTTTCCACGTTTGAATTGCTCATATTTTTGTTTGTAGATTGTGGTCGCCATCGCCAAACAGCATTTGCATCCTTACACAATTATTTGCAATTCAAAAAGTCACATGAACTCACTGAAACTCCTGAAAAGTGGTGTGAAACTCCCGAAACAAGAAATTTGTGTTTTTTCTTTTGTCTTTCACAAAACACTTTCCAGAAAAATGTCTTTTTGACAAAGATTTTTGTGAAAAACCTATTTTTTTTGCCAAAAATGGACGTGAAATTTCAATATTTCTTCAACTTCTGGGAGACCCCCTGCCAGGTGCGTGCTCTGTCCCTGGGATCCCTGCTGGGACATTACCCCAGACCCCGCATTCTGCTGGGGTGTCTCCACTACAGACACCCAAAATGTTCCCACATCGTCCTCCAATATTCAACTCACATCTGTACGTTTGCTAATTTGCAAAAAATATCCACCTGACTTGTTTAAAAAAAGGAAAAAATAGAGTGTATTTGAGGCTGAAAAAACTCCTGTGGTCACTTGAACCACTCTAGTTTTGAGCAGAACCCACACCATACCAAGAGGTGATGCAGCACACCAACAAACTTCAAGAAAAGTTCCTAAAACATGAATTACTTGGCAAATCAAAATTTATGTTTCAAATTTCTCTGAAACTAACTGATGGTCGAGTTCCACTTCTGTTTTGCTATGATAAAGGAGAGTGGTCCAATGGGCCACGCCGGCCACCTCGAATAATGGTCTGAAAAAAAGAAATACAATGCATAAGGTGCTCTTTTGGACCATTTGGTCAAGAACTCAAAAATTCCACAAGCTATTTCGTTGCTATTTTACGGGAGCCCCCACCACGTGGTTGGTGGTCCATTGGACTACCTCATGGGAGTGGAAAAGCAGAACTTCGAGGTAGAAGTAGCCTAGATAACGCATGGTTAATTGAAAAACAGACAACAAAATTCCACACTGGGTCAGAAG
>JASGXE010019170.1:0-10937 GCA_030068105.1 Sinentomon sp. SZTP_YWyxl
ATCAGGGTTTGTAGTCATCTTTTGTTCTTTGTTGAAATTGAAGGTTCAGGCCAATGTGGTCTTGGGGCGGGTGGCAATCGTATATAAATTCCGAGGTTTTTTTGTCGCGGAGCTCCTCTCGAGGACTACGGATGTAAGAGGATAAAAAAGAATTGGAGGGAGACCTATACATTCAAACATTCATATTTCTGTATCAAACATTGTACCCAGGCAGCATTGAGTTGACCCACTTAAAAGAAAAATGCCAGAGAATAATTTAACATTGTCATAGATGGAGCGGTTTTCTGCATGAAAGCAACCAGGGAAGAATGGACGAACTATTCTCGGAGAATTGCAAGCAGATGTCGGGGAAGTTTCTGGTATGTCTAAAAGTGAGGTGAGGAGTCATGTTTAGACTTTGAACGTGATGATAACAACAAATGCCGAGCAGGTACAATTTCTGTCTTTTTCTTGGCCACTCAAATCATTCTAAAACACAGCTATTGCTGTTTTTTTTTTTTTATAAAAATTACTCTTGATCACTCTATTACTTGTGTTTTGGGTGGCAGTTGGATAAGAGCACCTTGCTAACGATTATAGTTTCAGTTGGATAAAAAGCACCTTGCTAAAGGTTATCATGCTAAGGTTATCAGTGTATCATTTGGATAAAAAGCACCTTCCCAGATAAATGTTCGTGTCTGGAACGTGGCAGTTAGACAAAAAGCATCTTAGTAAAGATAGAATTCAGCCGAATAGCTGTGACATGCCAAAGAAGAAGTGTCTTGGTCAAAAAGTCGTCAAAGGAAGAGATCATTGACAACCACATCAGACACAAAGACCATTCCCAAGATAGAATTCAGTGCAACCACTCTCTTTTACTGACATCTAGAGCCTTCAGAAATAAGTAGGTTTCTACCTACCATTTATCCAGGCTTTGTGTCCAAAATTGTTTGCTGGTTCTTTTTTTTATCAAAAAACATCACAACTGGAAAGTTGAATCGTGCACTCAAAAATACGTCACGAACAATCTTCACCCAACAATGTTCTTGTTTCGTGGCAGATTCTCCAGCACCCAAAAATAACTGTCAATCATGTGCCTTCTGCATCGCCATTGTATTCATTTCTTTAAAGTTGAATATCATGGTACGTTTTTGAGCATATGCTGTTTAAACATGCACAGCTAGTAGCTGGAAAATTGAGCCTTCCCTATTGGTGTGTCCTCCTGGGAGTGGGAAGCCATGTAGGCAAGTACAACCGAATGCATTCTTAAGCAATTTTCATCTTTCTGAGATAATTTGTTCAGCCAGTTCCGGGACAGTTTGGATAATTTGGCGCCTTGCAGGGTGCGCGCAATCCCAATTACGAATTTATTCACGTACAGCAAGCGCTTTTTTAAAACACATGGAGAAATAAATATCTCGCTTTGCAGAGTCTTTGTTCCGATAACATGCTGTCGTGATGAGGTTCTTGCTGGGACGCGCAACGGGAACAAAATGCAGTCGTGAAATTTGCATTCCCTTTCCCATATGTAGAACATATTTGGCTCAATTTCATAGTCACAGTAACCTGAATAATCACGAGGCTTCATATCCATGGCTCTGCATATTTGAATAGCTGTGTCACTTTGATTTTTGTTACAAGTGCAGTCTGTATTTCAACAACCGACCCCATTCCTGCCTAATTTTTAAACGAAACCACCATGTTCACTTGGTGATGTAATGTTTCATCAATAGATATGTTACTCGTCAGCAGTTCCGAGGTCATTCTTCCCAAATGTCCAGATTGCGATTGATGCTGGAAACAACACCGGAGTTTTTTCAAATTTTTTTGGGCGAATGTTCGCAGTTTCCCTGCAAAATCTTGTTGTGCCGCATCCAACAAAAATTCGACCATAAAAACTTCGCTAGAACTGTGGCAGAGACGTTTCCAGGAAGTCGAAGGATGAGGGTGAAGTGTGCTGGGCAAAGCCGTGTTCACAATGGCGGTGTGGGTCTCAATTTTTAGCACCATTCGTACCCAAGACGAATGTTTACTTTGTTTATAAAGCTGAAATTTAATGTTGTTTGTTTCTTTTTGTCTTACCTCAAATTTCCTGGATTTGCGTTCAACAGTGCTCCTAGCGGGTCTTTTAAAAAAAGTAGGACAAAAACAGAAAAAAGTAGGACGAAGATTATAAGAGCTGTGATTGACCAAATTACTTGTCAAACGTGCTTATTTTATTAAAAAGTATAAAAATTAAAAAAACAATCAAGAAAGGGATCCATTATTATAAAAACGGTAACACTTCCGTATACCTGCCTACATGTGGATTCTGCAATTTCGCGGACGCATGCTATCCCTTATTCGTAATTAAAGCTAACGAAACCTGACCTAACTTCCCCCCCCTTGATAAAAGAGCCTAACCTTCCAAACCCCAACCTTCTTTGTCCATGGGCGGAGAGGTTAGGTCAGGTTTAGTTTGCTTTAATTGCGAATGAGGAATACCGCACGTCCGTGAAATTGCCGAATCCACATGTAGTCAGATATATGGAAGTCTTACCATAAAAACTGTGTTCCATTTAAAAAAAGTGTTCCATTTTCTGCCTGCAACAACTGCACCAACAAAAGTCCAACCTGTTAGCCTAAGTGCAATTCTTCAGTTTTTTGGAAGCAATATTACAGTTTACAATGTTCATTTTATCTGATGCCGATGTCAAACGCTTTTGGGCAGCTGCCAACAAGATCTGGGCTGCATTGATGGAGTTCATTGTTGATGAAGTTCATTCAAATGTGCATTTTTACACATTTGTAAACAAATGTGTAAAAATTCAATCGGCCTAAGTTGAAATTGATTGTTAAACTTTACAATCGGCAACTACCGCCGCATCTTGAGTCACAGCATCAACCGCCGCACGTCGAGACGTCCCATCCCCAGCCACCGCATCCGCTCATCTCATGCCGTGTTTTCTGCCATTGTTACGCATCTGTTCAAAGAACAAAAGTCGCTCAAAAACCGAGCAGGTAAAAGAAAGAAATCAAGAATTATTCGTGATTCAAAAATTCGAGAATCCCTACTTCGTCACTTTAAGATGCGGTGGATATGGCAGCTCAAATGCAGCGGGTGCGGTGGTTCGCGATGCGGCAGATGCTGCGGCAATGGAGTGGCGGTGGCTTGATGAATGATGTGCAGTGGCTTAAAATGCGGCGGCTGAAGATACGGCGAATGCCAATGTTAAACTTTAACCTTGAATTTATTAGCTTTTATTGTTTTGTGGTTTTCACGCAAATTTGGAACGGTTGAACTTCAACCAGAGGAGAAATGGTGACCGCGCCCCCGCATCTAGTGTGATCAGTGCCCTTTCAGGAAATTCTGAAAAATAAACTGCCAATCAAGCTACAAACAGTAAATTAGCACAGCATATCTGGTGGCACTGTTTGGTGAACAAGTGCTGGCTTTTTGGGAGACCCTGTCCCCCAAAACCCCTGCCTGTCTCTGCCCATTGGCTCACCCCTTGTCATGACCGAGAACGTAATACTCACAGTTTGGAGGATATTAGAACCATGTTCACTGCTCGTTTTCACAAACCAGCTCCCTCCAAGACAAACATCAAGAACTGGGAGAGTAAGCTATTTGAAACGAGCTCCCCGCCCAGCAATTCCGACTGTGTGTGCCTATGTGCTGCGTTCGCCAACCAAATCAACACGCAAACGTGCTGCCCAGCTCAAATTGCCTCGCACCACCTTGCAGCTAGTGCTGAAAACTGATATGCATATGCGTGCTTACAAGCCGAGCGTAGTCAACGAACTTTCAGATGCCGACTCAGCAAGCCGACAGCAAGCTTGTGAAGTAATGATGAACCAGTTGGCAGATAACAACAGCCACGCAATGTTCTCTTTACGGAGGAGTGTGCAGTTTATCAAGCAACACACCTCGAAATTGTTATTTCTGGAGTGATACGAATCCTCATTTTGCCGAGGAGGTGGAACTCCACCCACCCCCGTGATGGTGTGGGCAGGCATATCTGGACATCACCTCATTGGGACATATTTCTTCGATGGCCCTGTCAATCAGCAGACGTTACTCACAATGCTGAGGGATTTCCTGATACCAGAATTGCAAGAACGAGGACTCATGGAATCAGCCGTCTTTCAACAGGATAGGGCCTCGGCACTCCATGCCATAGCCATTCGCCAATATCTAAGCGATACTTTCCAAAATAGGTGGATAGGACAGTCCTCACCATGGTTGGCGTGGCCCGCCTGCAACCGACCTCACCATCTTCGACAATGCATTATGGAGCTTCGTGAAGTGTCAGCCTTCTGCTACACCAATACTAATGCCTTGAAGGACCGAATAACACAGGTTCTGCTCAGCATAACGAACACACACCTGCGCAAGATGAACGACAGGACCTGGCGGTGCATCACTCTCTGCAGAGACCACGGAGGACAACACACAGATTGCTTGGACCATAAAGACCAACAGGTTGGTGGTAAATTTTTCGCACATTTTTGTGACGCGATTTATGGACCACACTGTACTTTTGCTGCAGATTAGGAAGGATTTACGAGATACCTTGAGTTTGCATTTTTTTAGAATTGGGGACCCAGTGGGGTAACTAAACTGTATTGTTGCCATGTGGAAGTTAGAATAAACTAAGAGAAAAGATACTTTGATATGTATTCTTCAAGGCACAGCGTTTATATTGAGTGGACATATTCTTTTCAGGCTCCATCACTCAATACGTTCTTTTGCCTTGACGCCACGCCATTTGGGTTCAGCCGCCAAGGAAATAGAGGGAAATGGACGGAGGAAGATCTTCTTGCTGCGGCTAGTGCAGTTGACTGAGGAGAATCGGTCTACCGTGCATCGATATACGTAACGATGCTAGAAGACGTTTGGCATCCGCCCAGGACGCTGAAAAGACGTTTGGCATCCGGAAACTTGGCCAAAATACCCATGGGTCTGTCAACGGTTCTTGGAGAAGAAAACGAAAGACGTTTGTTCAACCACATCGTTAGTCTGCAAAAATCTGCTTTCCCAATGACATGAGAATGAGAGGACATTCGTAGACTGGCCCAGTTTCGCAGTACGCAACTGTATAAGAATCATTTCAACGCTGAATTGGAAATGGCTGGTAAAGACTGGTTCCGGGCTTTCTGAGAAGGTTTCCTCAGCTTGTTCCCGGAAAACCTCAGGAATTGTCATCAGCTCGATCGGAAGGTCTTAACCGCACCAACGTAGAATTCACATGGATGAGTGGGCTGGAGTTGAACAACAGACCCAGCCTGATTTTTCTGAACCTGGGACCAAGAACGTGATGCAGGTAACTTCATCTGAACGTGGGGAACACATTTCCATCATCACAGCTTGCAAAGCGAAAGACTGTACCTGCGCCGGTATCTGTAATGGAGGGAAAGTACAAGAAGCCCCATTTTGAAAATGGGATGCTCCGTGATCGAAGATCATCATGTTATTCGTGAATAGGAATGGCTCCGGGACCACTTTGTCCTTCGCAAACCATCAGGTCGTGTCTTGTTGATATTTGACAGCCACATATCCCATAACAATGATCGGGACATGTTGGATTTGGCAGCTGAGCATGATTTCACCATGCTTTGCATACCAGCCACGCCCTACAACCCCTGGATAAGAGCTTTTTAAGCCATTAAAGCAGTTCTATGCATCGTGCCAACGATAGGTGAGAACACACGTTGGTCAACGGCTCAATTGGAACTAGGACGGGTCATAACGGGCTTTAACGGGTCACTGTTAGGCGAGGCTTGGGGAAAAGCAGCTAGCGTTGAGAATGGAGTACACTTTCCACATTTCTCGTCTTTCCTTCGCCCAAAGTTGGCTCACAAAATAAGAAATTTAAGAGGAAACTCAAGAAATTAAGAACGTTCTCAAAAGTTCAGAGTTTCAGGAAAATGGATTTTTGAGTGAAATGTGGGTTAAAACTTTCTTAGGCTTGAGAGTTTTTGATATAAGGCTCCTGTTCTGCATCATTTACTTTACCTGAATCAAAGAAATAATTTTTCAAATCTTCACTATCATATCGCAAATGGCTGTCAGTGAGTCCGAAGTAGAGAGGTTGGCTTCCGTTCAAGTTTTGTATAAAATGAAAAGACAAAAGCCACTGCAGTTTAGTTTTGCCAATGGCATTACAGCGTTTCAACCGCTGGGACGGAAGCAGCTTTAGTCAACAGTCAACATCACCAAACAGCAAGTCGAAAAACTATTGGCCGCCATCCTGTTATTTTTTCTACCTGTATTCGAGGACGAGGATAATAGACGAGGTTGATGACGATGACACCTGGTTGATATCTTCTTCGGAAGACTCGATGGAAAAGACGAACGCAGCAGTTTTCCTTACTTTCACAGCAGTTTGCCAATAGAAAGGAAAGGATTTCTAAGCAAATGACGATGAGCCTGTGATCGGCAAAAACATCCGACGCTTCAGTAACAAAAATTCAAAAAGGTTTAAAACTCTGTTGCGAATCCAAATGATTCTTTTTTCAAATTTGTCAAATTTTCTCCTGCAGTGCAGATGTAAACTCGAAATTGAGTTGCATGATTTGTCAAAAATTATTTTGCAAACGTTGGTTAACAGCTCACAAATGCATACCGCAGGTATAAATAAAACGTTCCTTTTGTCCGGAAAAAATCGGCCGAAAAACACAACTCCATCACCACTTGCGACAACGCACGGATTATGTAACAATAATTGCAGAGTGTCGAAAATTATGATGGGCCCGATAATTCCAAAAAGTTGGGAGACTTCACAAATGAGCAGTTTTCACAGTTGGGAGAAATCATAAATTTTCGGCAAAAAAAAACCAAGAGACCACAACAAGTGTCCAGTTATCACAACTCGTGTTCTTGGACAGCTTCAAATTTTTGTCATCAAGTTTACAAGTGCTTGCAAAGAATCTGAAAAATGAAAGTCGAATTGGTGCTAAAATGTTCCACTTTTGAAACAAGTTTTCTTGGCGTAGTTATAAGGCCGTGATTTGCCGGTTACCTATTAACATTCATCAGTCGCTCCACCCAATCATATTCAGCATCTGGACACTGCAACCGACAAAGACGAAGGAATCCGTCAAAATTGGTGATTAGTTTACATTTCCAGAGAGAAACTGAAGCCTGTGCCAGTAGTGATGATCTCGGCTCAGTGGGAGGCCGGACAGGATATAATCAGATTTCGGCGAGCCAGACTATGTCAGGTTCCAATCTGTTTCAAGCCCAGATGAACCGAGGACCTCCGCGCTCATGGAAAAATTGAATGGCGGCCGCATTCACCAATTTCGCCGAGGATTGCTTTTCAACAGGTATGAAGGCATCCGAGTTTGGCCTCACTACTGTGGGCCTTAGAAAACGCCATTAGCGTTCTATGCGCCCCTTTTCCATGGATCAGCCAGCACACGTGGCCATCTCAGCAGAGTATACGTGGGACACAGGCGGGAAACAGATAGATACTTCAAAATTTTCTAGGTCCAAGTGACTCATCCTGAACTGCCTTGGTTTCTTTGAACAAATTCCACAGATATTTTAGTCATGCTGGAGCCAACAATCAATTTTTTAGCATTTTCATACTTTCCAGTTTCTGGGAATTTCCAACAGTTGTCACCCCAAAAGCAATGATACAAGTTAATTTAACCCCGAAAATGTCTTGTTCGCTTTCAGACGATATGCTTGCGACTGATGACAAAGGCGAAGGAATGGTGATAGATGATAATTCCCTTAAGAATTTGGCAGAGATGTGCCACCAAACGATGAGGCCGATCCTGATGAATGTGAAGTGTATTCTTCAAAAATGATCTCACTGAGGGATGGCAAAAATGACCTAAAAGGTGGGACGGCACCTCTTAGGAAACAAAGGAGAATAAATTCTGACTACAAATTCAAACTCGACAACAGTAATTACTGGCAGCCAAATGCAAACTCAACGGGGAAAATAGTTCTGTCAAAAGCTGCAACCTCACCGTTCCACTCACAGAAAATTAAGATTTTCAGCTGAGGAGAAGAATAAAGAATCCACTGTATTTGCGCACCAATTCGATGCTGGTTCTCCACTGACGATTCTGGAATGCACCAAATTGATGAAAAACAAGCAGTAGAATGTTTTTCAAGAAGGCCGGTTGGGTTGGCTTCTTCCGTCAAGTGTTTTGCCTTCAAAAATCCAAGAAAATCGCGAGCAAGCCCAGCTTTCGCAATGTTTAGGACGTTGAAAAATGACTTGCATCTCTCAATTGTTCTTCCCATTGTAAATTGCTTGGATTTCTCTTTGGGGATTATTTTAAGTTGCTGAAAACACTCGAGGTTTAGTTAATTGGCACCTTCTAAATCCCAAACTGGGCTGTCATTCTACAAATAATTGAAATCGAGAAATGTGCAGTCACTTCATGCCTCAAAATGCCATCCGAAACTGGGTTGTCATTCTACAAATAATTATTGAAATCGAAAAGTGTGCAGTCACTTCATGCCTCAGAATGCCATTTTGAGATCCCAAATTCAAAAAAGGCTAGGTTTTGGGGAACTCCGCCCCAAACCCCCTTCCAGAGGTTCTGCCCATTGGACCCTACCGGGCGTGCCTGCCCCCAGACCGCACCGAGTTGCTGCTCCTGCAGATTTCCCCACGTCTGCAATCATTTACCCCATCTCTAAGGTACCTGCACCTTGTCCATTACGCAGGAAACATGGCATGGCAAGATATTTTTTAAGAATGACATTTTAATACTGGCTTCATGTCGGTGAGATTGTGAAACATGCCTGTTGGAATGGATTGTTATTTACAACAGCTGTTTTTGCTGATTTGTGATGGTTTAAGTTGTGCAAATTTACGATTTTCTATTAAAAATGGGTATTTTCCAAAGATGGAGTGATATCACAAAAACGAGGTAGTGAAGGTGCTAGGCAAGAGCAAACTTGTGCAGTTTGTACGTCGAATTTCTGTCCGTCTTTCTTTCCAAGCTGAATTTGAAATGTTTCAAGCCATGATTTTCTTTGCCTGGCAGAACATTACAGCAGACATATACATACAATGATGGTGGGTAACTTCATTAAAAAATACCCAAGAACGCATGCATTCCGGACTGTTCCAAAATTAGAATTGAACACCTTGAACCAACTTGCCAGCAAATGTAAACTTGCCTCAGCAGGTAAGGAAAATCTTTAGCCTTACCATCTTCTTACCATCATACCTCTACCATTTTTCACCTGGTTAAGACTCTAGCAAGGCCTAACCAAACTCTTACCTGACTACGATTTCGATACAAGCTCAATTTCTTTGTAGTGCCAATGCAATTTTTTTATTCTGGATGGCCAATTGCACATTTCTTTCCGTCTTTGAGAAACCCTTCATCCATATTTTGGTGTTTTGCTCCCAGAGAAAAAAATGGTAACCGACAGGCCTCGTTCGTAGTTGATGAATATGCACAGCAGGTTTAGACAGTTTCAAATTCCAATGTTCTGCACAGTGCCATGAAAATCGGAACTTTTTAAAATGAGAAAAAGAAATATGATAAGATGTGGAGAGAAGCCCTACAATGGGCTACAAGGTGGCATGTCTAAAATACAGTATAAATCGGCTTTGATGTCCAAAAAAACAACATCAGGGCTTATCCAGGATCCCTAGATATTGAATTGTTCCGAAGGAAGTTATGTTCCCAGCTGAACTTAGGATATGAAACCTTGAAAAAAAAATCCTGGTTCTCATTTTCATCTGCAAGAAATCGGCTGGCTAGCTTGTAATGAAAATATCTCCATTAACCTCCACTTTGTGTCTCAATATTCCCCTCCATGTTTATTTTCCAGTCCAGACAACAGCAGTTGATGAAGGTGTCAGTCACACCATCAGCAACAGGTGATTGTTTGCCGTGGAATACAGATATCTAAAATCCAAAAGAAAGGAAAATTCCATTCTTGCTTGATGTGCAAGTTGATAAATGCACATTTCTATTCCTTCTAAATTTTGCAAACTTTGGAAATGTTTTTGAAAAATCATCAGTCTAAATGAGGCATCTTTCGGCATGTCTTTCTTTCCCTGCCACATAACCAGTTTGCTGTTGCATGCCTAGTTTGCAAATTTTGAAAGGTTGCAATAAGATTTGCAATAAAATTCACACGAATCAATTTTCATTTAACATTCCCTCTGGATGACTGCGCTCTCGCTCGCTCTCTCTCGTTCACTCACCTGCCTCTCCTTTCCTTCCTCGACCACTCTTTCACTACAATTCGCTCTCCATCATCTCCAAGCTGGTCAACTGTTACCAGGGTCTGGTGTGATGGTGCCCATCGACCAATTTTTTTAAAAATAGCTTGCATGCTGAGGACATTCTTAATGCTTCGTATTTCCGAGATGCGAGTCCGGCAGAAGTGGACTGGGGCAAAGCTGTTTACACCGTTTTTGGACCTCTGGATGTTGTGATGAGAGTGAGGAGAAATTGGGATTGCGTGGCAATAGCATGTTCCAAAATTTTTAAGGAAATAAAGGAAATGATGAGGGCATTAAGAAAGGAAAGCATGAATGGCGGCCAAGATGGGCTAGAAAATATGTACCCTCTTCCAAATCCCCAGAAATGCAAACAAAAAAAACGAAAAATTAAAAAAAATTGATATCCTTTCCATTGCCTGTCTTCTGTGCATTTAGGGTTGAACTTGACGTTGACAGATAGATGAACTGGTAACAAATGCATGAACCATTATCGATATGCGGTGATTCAATCCTTCTTTTTTCTGCAGGTGAAATTCAAGCTTCCAACTAAGCTTCCTGCGGTTTTCAGAAGTTATTCGTGATGCCATAACAATCGAAGAATTGCCAAACACCAATCCGTGTGAAAGGAAAATCATATGGAAGAGCCAAACATCACTTGGCCATGCCAATCTTTTTCAAAGGGAATGTGCAAAATTTTTAACAACAATGGCCGAATGTCCAACTCCTGATGAAACTTTCAAGAACCATTTGCGATGACTTCAT
>JASGXE010019172.1:0-20125 GCA_030068105.1 Sinentomon sp. SZTP_YWyxl
GCTAATCAAATCAAATGTTTTCTGAAATTCTTTTTTCCCGAGGTCCCTCAAAGATCGGAATGCCTGACCCAGAAACTCCCCATTGCTTCGCGCAATCACGCATGTCGCAAGGCAATACCGGCCACATTGAATCCAATTGAACTCTGATTGATTCTTGATTGATTTGACTGAATCCAATTTCTATTCCTGGAAATCCACAAATTCATGCAATTGCTGTTTTTCTGCGTTTGTATATTGTTAATTGTGTAAAAGGTAAAGTAAAGTAAGGAAGTAAAATATAAAAAAGTACTAAAGCAGCACCAACCACCAGATTTGGGCACCAAGCAGCACTATCGTAACATCAACGTTTACAATAGGTTTTGTCCGGGGGGCTAATTTGTTGGTACGGATGACAGGCTTCACATGTGAAGTTGCCCCCCCCCGGTATTTTTTCAATTTTCTCAAAAAGTAAAGCAGCACCAACCACCAGATTTGGGCACCAAGCAGCACCATCGCAGCACCATCGCAGCACCATCGCAGCACCAACGTTTACACTCGGTTTCATCCGAGGGGCCTGGTACGGGGGGCCAACTTCACGTACGTAGTTCCCTTTCGTGTTTTCGAACTTTATGGGAGCCTACGTAAAAAAAAAGAAAAATGGAATAGTCCACAGGTAGGTTGCAATCCCGCCGTTGCCTTTCACTTCTCATACCGCAGTTCTGACAACAAGATCACCGATGCAGCGAGCCAAATCCACAATCGAGTTTGGTTGCATATATTTTGGCCTTGATTTGCACGTTATCGCCCATTTCGATGCAACATCTTCATATGGTGTGCTTAAAAGTCCACTTTCTTACCCCATATTACCTATAAATTATTTACCTGCGGCATTTTCATTGATTCTCGATCTATGTGCAATCCTGCTCCTTCTACGACAACAGGCGGGATCGTTAATCCGAGCATGTGGCTGAAATGTCCATTTACCAGCCAAAGCGAAATATCGGACTTGATTTCCATGGAGGAGACGAATTTGTTCTGAAAAATTGCATGAAATATTCTTCTCATGGCTGGTCTCAAATGCCAGGCACGGACAGCGTTGAACACAAGTTGCGTCACAATTGAATGATGGTAGTTCTGCAGGAGTGGAACACCGAGCTCCGTCGCCAAGACGGCGACATATTGCGAAGATGAGACAATGACAGAGGGTACTTTCAAAATTGTTGACGCAAAATTGCAAAAGCACTCCCGACCTCCCAGTGTTGGACTCCCAGTTTCACAAACCACCAAGTCAAAACTGCTGGATTTTGAAATGTTCACCAATGAATCATAACCGATTTTTGGATGTACTCGCGAATCAAAGTCAGGTTTCGACTTATGCAAGATGTTCAGAATCTCGTCACGCTTCATGTTAGTTTCACAAATTGATGACATTCGTCCAGACAGAGAGAAAATGCCAACAAATGTCGGCGCCTTTTTCAAGCGGATACGTTCCGAGGGAGCGAAAAATTCTTCCCCGAACACAGCAGATTTCACATAGTTCACATTCGAGTAGGTCGACACGCCTGGAATGTTTGACAAGACGGTAACATTGTGCGACCTGTCGGCAAGTGTGTTGACCAGGGCGCTGTACACGATGTAATGACTCTCGAATGTATGCGGCAGCAGGAAAAGGATGTTTGCACAATCTATCAATGAAATACACAAAGATGACGACGCCAGGGCAAGGACATGTGCAGAAATATTCACCATTCTGCAATCCCATAAGTATCCTGCCTGCAATTTCTAAATGCTAGGAATTCTGCACAGAACATGTAAAATATCATCGAGTCTGCAATGGGAAAACGGATATTAGAGACACCGTAAAGTGCAATCAACTAATCAGTGGCTTAACACCGCTCCCGTTGGCCCATGTGCAAACTTTTTTGTGGGCCCCGACCGGATCCACACAATTTTTCTCAATTTTTTTCCAGTCGCCCAAACAAGAAATGGGTTATGCCGAAGTATAGTTGCCAGTTTCCCAAACAAAACTCACTGAAACACAGAAGTGCCGCCTATTGAAACACGTTTCTAACACACAATAATGCTGTGCAACCTCAAAAATCATTAAAACGTGGAGACACTGCACGGCACACCACACATCGGGCAGCGCAGCACTCATTAATTCTGCGACTGAAACGAAATGCGAGAATGCAACAGCACACCCAAATATTTGTTCTGATGAATTGCCGCTGTATGGATTTGCTTGCTTTGCCAGCTGTTTGTTCACCTGATGCTCGCTGCATATTTTTTTTCCAATACACTTCCGCGTACCAGGAGTGAGCAACAGCCAATCCCGTCGTCTGAAATTTTATTGTGACATCATCAATTGTTTGTCATCCTCTTCATCCTCATGTTTGCGGATGATATGATCTTACTGGCGAATACACCAGAAAACCTGCAGCGGGCACTGGATTCCTTGGGGACTTATTGCTCTCAGAACGGTTTGAAATTAAATTCGGATAAGACGAAAATTATGATGTTTAATGGCAAAAAACCCTGCCAGGTATGGACATATACCTAACGGTAGTAAAATTGAGGTGGTCGACACGTTTAGATACCTGGGGCTACAGATCAACGCTACTGGCAGCCTCGCTAGCAGCTGTAAAAAGCTAGGATAAAGAGGACAAGGGGCGGTTTTGGCGATGCTCCGAAAGAATCGGCAGCAGGGGGAGGTTGACTTTGCTTCCTGTCTTAAACTCTTTGATATTATTGTATCACCTGTATTGTTGTATGGTTGCGAGGTATGGGGACATGCTACTAGACATGTATTAGAAAGTGTTCATCGGAATTTCATCCGGTACTTATTTCACCTGAAAAAATCCACGCCAATCGCCGCGCCGCGGATAGGTATATGGGGAAACCGGCAGATATGGAATCGATGTAAAAGCACGGACACTATTTTTTAAGTACTGGATTAAAATATTAAGACAACCCCGTCATTCTCTTGTCAGAAAGGTATATGGCATTTTGTGTGAGACCAAGGAAGGGGAAACTGATCATTCGTCACCACACTTAAAAAATGATTGGCTCAGCGGGTTGGTGGAATTGTTAGACTTGGTAGGACTGAGCAATTTCTATAAACGACCGGATTTCGTCCTTAGCAACCCTGGTGAATGTTCAGCAGTTCTCAGGACAACTTTGATGGGGAGATTTCAAGAAGAGTGGCAGGCTTGGCAGGCGCGCTCGTGCAATGGGTCCATGTATGCTGACATTTGGCCAAGTTTAATGGCCCCTTGTCTTTTGAATTACAGTGTGCCTAAATGCTACATACGAAGTATAGTTAAATTTATATCAGGTAACCATCTCCTGCCGATTGAGACGGGCAGATGGGCTAAAATACCCAGGGAGGAGAGATTGTGCACAGTGTTCGGAAGGGAGGTTGGGGATGAAGAACATTACATTTTTGACTGCCCACATTTTGCTGCCTTAAGATCAAGATATCTGAGTGAGGTGGGGTAACATCCTGAGAACGCCAGCAGTTTGGACTCTCTATTTAATCCCAAAGACAAGTGGGGGATAATATGGCTGGGGAGGTTCCTGAAAGCTGTAATGTGTGAACTAAGCAGCAAGGGACAGGCCAACGACTCTCATCACCCGAGTAAGCAGGATTCCCTGCTTAGCTGGGATATAAGACGTTCGTACGATTCATCTGTAGATAGCACACGTTTTGTGCAGAGAGAAAGAACTTCTGTAAATGACACTTTGATATCCACATTCTTACATTTCATCTAGAGAGATTGCTGCACTGATGTTCTTGCTATGAAACAGTTTGTGTATATCTATACCAATGGCATATAGGCGATCTGCCTTGTTTCTTGCAAATAAATAAATAAATTTTGCGATTTTTGCCTTGCCACCGCTTTTTGCCATTTGGCATGTTTGCCACCGCTTCGCAACTCGTTCTGGGTCGCAATAGGGGAAGGTTTGGTCAGGTTAGGTTAGGTTAGGTTAGGTTAGGTTAGGTTAGGTTAGGTTAGGTTAGGTTAGGTCAAGTTAGGTTTGGTTAAGTTAGGTTTTGAAAATTCAATGTTGAATTTGGCTGGAATTCCCAACAACCAATCAGAGACGCGCTTGCGGAAGTGGATTGGGAAAAAAATACGCATGATGCTCGCGCAGGCCGCTGCTCTCTCACTCTCACACCACACACCCTTTTTGTCAAAATATGCGGCTGTGGAGGACAGAGTGGAGAAAGGCGTGTGCAGTGGATTGGATGAGGATGTCGATGTGTGGAATTGATTGGTTTGAATATCATGCGATGGTAAAAAACGAGAGATAAAAAATGTCAGAAAAAAAGTAATGTCTTGCAGAAGTTGAAGGGGTGCACAAACAAGAATGGTCCAGCTCAAGCACTGAGCAAGTGATTACTGCCCCTGCCCAATTTTTGCCCCTGGCCAATTTTTTGTCTTCCTTCAAAAATCAAATGAATGCTTAAATATTCCAAAAAGGAGAAGAGAATGTTTATGTTTTGTTTCCCGTATTTAAGAAAGGAAAAAGGGCAGATCCATCAAACTATAGACCAATAAGCCTTCTGGAGTCGTGTTCAAAAATTTTGGAGTTCTTTATAGCTAAACATGTTCGCAGCTTTTTGGAATCTGGTTCTGTCCTGTCCGCAGCGCAGCATGGCTTCCGGACCGGCTTTTCTTGTAGTACTCAGCTTACGGCATTCAGTCAAACTTTGGCCACGGCACTGGATGCCGGTAAGAAAGTAGATGCGGTCTTTATTGATTTTGCTAAAGCTTTCGATGTTGTTAACCACTCGATATTGTTACGGAAACTGGCGTATATGGGTCTTGATGCTGTCACGCTTCGCTGGGTGGTGGGGTATCTCTCTGGCAGAACTCAGGTAGTTAAGGTTGGGGATCGCATGTCCAAGCCTCTTTCTGTCTCTTCCGGCGTCCCCCAAGGTAGCATTTTGGGTCCATTGTTGTTTATTGTGTACATAAATGATTTAACACAAGGGATTAGGTCTCAGGTTCGTCTATTTGCCGATGATTGTGTGCTGTACAGGCAGATAGACTCGCCAGCTGATCAAAATTTCCTCCAGGAAGACCTGAGGTCAATTTCTGAGTGGTGCACAGGTTCTAAAATGGGTTTAAATGCACAGAAGTGTGCCCTGGTCAGATTTTCAAGAGCTGTTCGTGAGGTAGATGTTCAATACTTTCTTAATGGGGTTCGACTAGTAGCAAGCAAAGAAGTTGTGTATTTGGGAGTCAAATTTTCAAACAAACTTGACTGGTCCAGTCATATTGCGGCGGTCACCAAAAAGGCTTGGAGAGCGCTGTACTTCATTAAAAGGAATTACAGGAAATGTTCCAGCAAAATTCGCGAGCGTGCATATCTATCGCTCGTAAGGCCAATTTTGGAATATGCCTGCACGGATTGGGATCCACATCTGTCGATACATTTGGCTGCTTTGGAGCGAGTTCAGCGGCAGGCTGCTCGCTTTGTTTTCGGGGACTATAGAAAAAAGAGCAGCGTTTCTGCTATTATTGCTAAGCTTGGGTGGGGGCTACTGGCTGATCGGAGAAAGATCCAGAGCATGTTATGCTTTTTTAGAGTGCTTTGCGAATTTGGAGGCTGGAAAGAGCTCTCAAAGTATATTCAGCTGCCTGCGTTCTTCGGGAAAAATGACCATGCCTTCAAAGTGAGGCCGTTATATTTCAAGAGAGAATTTGGCAAGTCATCTTTCCTAGGGAAAGCAATAAGTACTTGGAACTCTCTCCCTCCCAAGGCGCTTCAACCACCGATAACTGTGCCTATTCTTCGGCGCAGGCTCTCTGCACTTTGTTTCGCACCTTCACTTCCCCCCTCAATGGGAGCTCCGTAGGTAGCTTTCTGTCCTCATAGTAGATTTTGTGTAACCTGTTTCCACGATTTGCACAACCACTTTATTCCCATTTCTTTACCTGTTCTTGATGTGTTTAATCATTGAACTGTGACCTTTTGTATGTTGTGTATGATAAGGGGCAATCCCCTCAAATACAAGTTCATTCAAGTCGTTGGCCAACCACTTTATTCCCATTTCTTTACCTGTTCTTGATGTGTTTAATCATTGAACTGTAACCTTTTGTATGTTGTGTATGATAAGGGGCAATCCCCTCAAATGCAAGTTCATTCAAGTCGTTGGCCATACCTACTTTATATTTACCTTGGCTCCGACCACACATTTCAGATGGTCCCCAATGTTCCCAAAATGAACCCTCTTTAGGTGTCAGTGCGTGGCGATTGATTTCATTGTTGCACACCTCATATTTTCGGAGTGTATTGCTGCGTGTAAACTGGTGAGAAAAGGTCACAAAGAGAAAAGGCAAAATTTGCTCCGGCTCCGACCCCCAATTCGGTGAATGGCCCCCCAAAATGAGCCTTTTCTGCTGTGCCTGTCAGTGCATGGTGGTTGATATCATTCTCTGACAGCACCCATTTTTGGGAGACGTGTTTACGTTGCACGCCGCTGAACTGAAGAGAATGAGAAAATTCCCTCAGACCCTCCGTTTCTGACATATTCGTTTCGTAATGACTCAGAACAACGACCAACGAATGTCCATTTGGACCTTTCATGGGCCACAGGTACCTATCTCCAAAATGAGGGATCGTAGCGATTTTGTTCACTGAATGTTTTCTCTTCAAATTACACTGGTAAAGACGCAGCCCAAAATGGGTGCTCTGCTAGATATAAATCAACCACCAGAGGCACCCGCAAGGCACATTTTGGGATTGTTGGGAGCCATATCTTCGAAATGGGGTTCGGAGCAATCTTTGCCTCTGAATCTTTCCTCTTTGGTTTCACTGATGGAACACATTCACCGAAAATAAGATGATTGCGATAATTTGGTTCCCCGAATTACATCATCTCCAAAGCAGTCTAAAATTCAGTGGGAATGCGCGTGCAACGCCAGGTGGTCGTGATTTTTGCAGTTGCAAATATAAGGTCGTGCCATCTTGCATGCGTCGTTGCTTGAGAGTCGAAAGGACACCGAGAAGGCGACTCGTTCCATGTAGGCACATTTCTCCGACTCTTCTTCTCCGTCTTCCGCCGGTTTCGCACTCTTCCTGTACCTCCAAGACAATTTTGCACCTACATGTACTCGTACAATAATGGGAGACACAATAATGGGAGACACAATAATGGGAAACACAATAATGGGAGACACAATAATCGGAGACAAAATAATGGGAGGCACAATAATGGGAGACACAAATTGACTCAAAATTATACAGAAATGAAAATTTCCACACATTCACTTTTATCGTAAAAACAAAAACTTGAATTCCAGAAATGAAAACTTCTGTGTTGATCTTATTCATCTCAGTGCTGATAATTATCTGAAGTGAACCGAGGGTTGCGGATGTCGACAGGGGCAACGAACTCGAACGCTGGGATTCACGTTCGATTGTTGCGATCTATTTTAATGTGAGGAAACTGAAGCAATTTACGGGGAACAATTGGGTAGAAACATTTAGTGTGATCTTGAGTGGACCACGAGGAACTTTGACCTCATTGAAATTTGTTTTGGATCAAGATCCAGCAGTGCTGCAACAATAATTACACTTTGTGGGAACCAAACGTGAGTAGAAACTTTGGATTTTTGTGTAAGGCTATGGTTTCAATAACCATCGCCTTTGGTTGCTGAGACATTAACCTTCTAGAGTCTCATGTGCTTTTCCCGAGGTTTACCTTTCATTTGGTATGAACAGAATAACGGAGCACTTTGGCAGAGAGTTGCCTTTTATTCGGAGTTCGAGACAGCGTCTCGACATTTAACCAGTGCTAGTTCAAAGTGTGATTTGATCCCAGAAGAGGTATTACACTTATATTTGGTAGTCCTGAAAAAGGACGAAGTCTTAGTGTGCTACATGTAGCCCTTATAAAAGAAAAGAGTAAATTCAGTGGTCCTGAAATAAGAGAGCAAGTGTCACGACAGTTAAATAAACATAATCTCAGTGGACCTGAAATAAGAGGACAGGTATCAAAAAGTAACAATTGGCTTGGGCCCCCGCCACACTGGCGCCGCCTTTCTACGACTCCCAGACATCCTGGCGCCGCCTTTCTACGACTTCCAGACATCCTGGCGCCACTCCTTCGGCCCCGCCACACTGGCGCCGCCTTTCTACGCTTTTCCGTCTTCCTAGAGACATGTTATCGCCTTAGGCGATTATTTTAGGCTATTGCGTGCCAAAGGCATGTTTTAGGCACCTTTAGGTGTGCCCTAGTAGCCTTTTCTAGGCTATTTGATCATCTAGGCGCATTTTCAGCTGTTTCAGGCACCCGCCATGGTATTCGGAGAGTCGATTTGGAGAATCGCCAGGCTAATTTTGCCCTGTATTCAGGTCCAGGCGGCTACGTGAATATGTCCTGCATTTGCACGGCATATTAGGCACCTTTGGGCATACCATAGTGTAGTCTATGCAGGGTTGATGGCCCTCCGAACAGCAAGTTATATGCCATTGGAAAACCAACAAGTGCATATTTTCTGCGTGTTTCACCGAATGGAACGATGGAAATGTGATTTCTGTCGCGTGGAATGTGCTGTTGGAAAACCTGTCGGGATGTCTTGAAAAAAGAGCAGCGTTTCTGCTATTATTGCTAAGCTTGGGCGGGGGCTACTGGCTGATCGGAGAAAGATCCAGAGCATGTTATGCTTTTTTAGAGTGCTTTGCGAATTTGGAGGCTGGAAGGAGCTCTCAAAGTATATTCAGCTGCCTGCGTTCTTCGGGAAAAATGACCATGCCTTCAAAGTGAGGCCGTTATATTTCAAGAGAGAATTTGGCAAGTCATCTTTCCTAGGGAAAGCAATAAGTACTTGGAACTCTCTCCCTCCCAAGGCGCTTCAACACCGATAACTGTGCCTATTCTTCGGCGCAGGCTCTCTGCACTTTGTTTCGCACCTTCACTTCCCCCCTCAATGGGAGCTCCGTAGGTAGCTTTCTGTCCTCATAGTAGATTTTGTGTAACCTGTTTCCACGATTTGCACAACCACTTTATTCCCATTTCTTTACCTGTTCTTGATGTGTTTAATCATTGAACTGTGACCTTTTGTATGTTGTGTATGATAAGGGGCAATCCCCTCAAATACAAGTTCATTCAAGTCGTTGGCCAACCACTTTATTCCCATTTCTTACCTGTTCTTGATGTGTTTAATCATTGAACTGTACCTTTTGTATGGTGTTATGAATAAGGGGCAATCCCCTCAAATACAAGTTCATTCAAGTCGTTGGCCATACCTACTTTATATTTACCTTGGCTCCGACCACACATTTCAGATGGTCCCCAATGTTCCCAAAATGAACCCTCTTTAGGTGTCAGTGCGTGGCGATTGATTTCATTGTTGCACACCTCATATTTTCGGAGTGTATTGCTGTGTGTAAACTGGTGAGAAAAGGTCACAAAGAGAAAAGGCAAAATTTGCTCCGGCTCCGACCCCCAATTCGGTGAATGGCCCCCCAAAATGAGCCTTTTCTGCTGTGCCTGTCAGTGCATGGTGGTTGATATCATTCTCTGACAGCACCCATTTTTGGGAGACGTGTTTACGTTGCACGCCGCTGAACTGAAGAGAATGAGAAAATTCCCTCAGACCCTCCGTTTCGGACATATTCGTTTCGTAATGACTCAGAACAACGACCAACGAATGTCCATTTGGACCTTTCATGGGCCACAGGTACCTATCTCCAAAATGAGGGATCGTAGCGATTTTGTTCACTGAATGTTTTCTCTTCAAATTACACTGGTAAAGACGCAGCCCAAAATGGGTGCTCTGCTAGATATAAATCAACCACCAGAGGCACCCGCAAGGCACATTTTGGTATTGTTGGGAGCCATATCTTCGAAATGGGGTTCGGAGCAATCTTTGCCTCTGAATCTTTCCTCTTTGGTTTCACTGATGGAACACATTCACCGAAAATAAGATGTGTGTGATAATTTGGTTCCCCGAATTACATCATCTCCAAAGCAGTCTAAAATTCAGTGGGAATGCGCGTGCGACGCCAGGTGGTCGTGATTTTTGCAGTTGCAAATAAAAGGTCGTGCCATCTTGCATGCGTCGTTCCTTGACAGTCGAAAGGACACCGAGAAGGCTACTCGTTCCATGTAGGCACATTTCTCCGACAATTCTCCGTCTTCCGCCAGTTTCACACTCTTCCTGTACATCCAAGACAATTTTGCACCTACATGTACTCGTACAATAATGGGAGACACAATAATGGGAGACACAACAATGGAAGACACAATAATCGGAGACACAAGAATGGGAGACACAATGATGGGAGATACAATAATGGGAGACACAACAATGGAAGACACAATAATCGGAGACACAAGAATGGGAGACACAATAATGGGAGACACAAATTGACTCAAAATTATACAGAAATGAACATTTCCGCCCATTCTCTTTTACTCTCATTCTTAGAAAACTCCATCAAACACCATATACCTTCTTCTAAAATCTATTCTCGAAAACGGAGCGTTTGTAAATGGGGAAAAATCATGGATTTAAGTAGGTAAAAACAAAAACTTGAATTCCAGAAATGAAACTTCTGTGTTGATCTTATTCATCTCAGTGCTGATAATTATCTGAAGTGAACCGAGGGTTGCGGATGTCGACAGGGGCAACGAACTCGAACGCTGGGATTCAGGTTCGATTGTTGCGATCTATTTTAATGAGAGGAAACTGAAGCAATTTACGGGGAACAATTGGGTAGAAACATTTAGTGTGATCTTGAGTGGACCACGAGGAACTTTGACCTTATTGAAATTTGTTTTGGATCAAGATCCAGCAGTGCTGCAACAATTACACTTTGTGGGAACCCAAACGTGAGTATAAACTTGGGATTTTTGTGTAAGGCTGGTTTCAATAACCATCGCCTTTGGTTGCTGAGACATTAACCTTCTAAGGGTCTCATGTGCTTTTCCCGAGGTTTACCTTTCATTTGGTATGAACAGAGTAACGGAGCACTTTGGCAGAGAGTTGCCTTTTATTCGGAGTTCGAGACAGCGTCTCGACATTTGCTAGTTCAAAGTGTGATTTGATCCCAGAAGAGGGATTACACTTATATTTGGTGGTCCTGAAAAAAGGACGAATTCTCAGTGTGCTACATGTAGCCCTTATAAAAGAAACGAGTAAATTCAGTGGTCCAGAAATAAGAGGACAAGTGTCACGACAGTTAAATAAACATAATCTCAGTGGACCTGAAATAAGAGGACAGGTATCGTCTCAAGTGAATCACACCGGATCCAAGGGATTTGAGATATTGTCAGGGATCCAGAGCAAGAAGTCATACCGTCGGCACAAGCGCCGAAAGTAATTAAAGTTGGTACAAGTGAGCCTGAAATAAGAGGCTATAAATTCTCATTGGGTTGACGTGGTCAAATGACAGAAAAGTCCAGTGGAGGGCGATAGTTTCCCCAATGAATCAGTTTCCCCGAAAACGTAAAACAATTCGAAAGGGGGTCTCACCAATTCTAGAAATTTTAATATTTGAAGAGACCCGGGTTTGACACTATTAACATTTGTCTGCCCCAGAGAAGGGCAAATCCTTCCTATTAATAAAAGTTAAATTACGTGTTGCATATGCCGCGAATTAGTTAGGGGAATAAATGTTCAGCCCCTGGCAAACAAACGGCGCTGCAATTAGTCTGGTAAATTAAATTGCGTGTTGCATATGCCGCGAATTAGTTAGGGGAAATAAATTCAGCCCCTGGCAAACAAACGGCGCTGCAATTAGTCTGGTAAATTAAATTGTGTGTTGCATATGTCGCGAAATAGTTAGGGGAAATAAGATCCGCCCCTGTCAAACAAACGGCGCTGCAATTAGTCTGGAAAGTTAACTTGCGTGTTGCATATTCCGCGAATTAGTTAGGGGAAATAATATCAGCCCCTGTCAAACAAATGGCGCTGCAATTAGTCTGGATAGTTTAAATTGCGTGTTGCATATATGCCGCGAATTAGTTAGGGGAAATAAGATCAGCCCCTTTGAAACAAATGGCGTTCAATTAGTCTGGAAAGATAAATTGCGTGTTGCATATTTGAACGATTATTGAGCACACTGCACTTTGTGGGCATGGGGACACCAAGGGGCGGGGAAAGTTCGGTCCTGGTATGATCCGTCACTGATGAATGTTGGTGCGTCAGTTCACTGCGAAGAGTCAAAATAAGAATTTCCTTTGCCCATTTGATGAAAAATATCGTCTGCACCGTGCTTGCTTGTTGGCGAGGTGACCACGTCATGGAGTATTTCGCTCGCAAACGCCGACGGGTAAATATTGACATAGCTCCACTGAAATAATGAGGCATGACTAACGCTCGTTTAGCACTGAGAAACATGACAGCAGGTGGGTACTAAGTTGATCTCACTGCCACAGGAACACTTTGGTAGGTACATTTTGTACACCGAAGTTAAGCAACGTTCGGCCTTGATAGAACTTGGATGGGAAACAACCCTTGTACCCCAGGTTGTGCTGCTGGAAGGGGGCTTAGTGGCGAAGTCGCTCGTCTCCTTCGGATGAGACGTTAAGCAGGAGGTCCCTTATGCACCCTCCGAAATCTTCAGCCAACTGCTGGACATTACATGGGAAATTGAAGAAAAATGGAAGTGGGACAGTACCGCTCGCGAATTTAGGCTGTCCAGCCGCTTCTTCTTGTTGCAGTTGTGCCATAGCTATACTGATCGAAACGAAAATCTTCATCGAAATGGCCCGTAGAAATGACCATGCCGAATTGCTTAAAAATTAGTTGTCGGCTCCCGAAAAGATTATTGAAAACTTGACGACCTGGCAGAAGAAAACAATTCCGATAATAACAAAAATGGCGAACCATGTCAGTCCATTGCCGTTCGCCAAACCAAACCCCACATTTCTGCAACTAGTGATTTATCCAAAAGTTTCTCAACTAAATTTCCAACTTTTCTAACAGAACAGATTTAAACGAAACAGTCAATATGTACTAATTTAAACGGAGTTTACCAAGACAAATTTTTAGCTTGCATTACAAGGTATTGCATTCAATATAGCATAACTAGACACAATTCCTCGCTATTATATCCTAATCAAAAAAGCGCGCAGTATTCTCTCGTCCGCTCTTCACTCTTCTGAAAAAAAGACAAGTGTTGACAGTCGAAAATTAATGGACATGTGCTGCTCGTGACCTTTTTCCGTGCGTTTTTGTGCGGACATTTCTTCGTGCGCTTCAGCGGGAATTTTGTCCTGTTTGGTTTTTCGACAGATCTGGATTCGGCGTCTCATTACTGTGTCCGTGTCCGGTCGTGATCACCCCGACCCGACCCTCGAACACGTAACATACTCTTAAAAGTGCTGCACATTTTCAATTGTTTTCTAACCGTACATTCCAAAGTAATTTTAATGGACAAAGTGTGTAATTTTGCCTTCGCCAATGCGTCAGAAATCGGCATACAAATCGAATCGACATGCGTGAATCGACAAGCGTGTATGGGATTAAATGATAACTTTTCCTCTTCATCCGTTACCCACATCAGACATATTTTAAGGCTAAATCACTTGGAAACATTTCAGATTATGTTTAGGTGTTTGCTCAGATTGTTCCTAATTCTCTGTTCATCGTCCTGGAGAACTTTTAAATCCCATCTTTTTGTTCAGTGCTTTTTGTTCAGAGCATTGGGAATCATTGTGAAAACAATAAAATTAAATTGAAATGGGAAAGGGCATTTGAAGGAAGAAAGCTTTGAAAAAAAGGTATTGAAACGTTTAAACCCCTTTTCCAAAGAATGGAAACCCTTTCCATTGAAAAAATCCAAAAGGGGTTTCTTTGCCCTTAATAATTTAGGGAAGAAATGGGAACCAAGGCCATTTAAAAATTAAACCCTTTTCATGCCCAAATTTTTTTGGGGTTCCGGACGATAAAAGGTTACAGGCCAAACTTTTTTTTTTTGGAAACTTTTCAGGAAAGGGAAACCCTCCCCCCAAAAGGCGCAAATTAATAAAAAATCCCCGGGGCTTTGGGTTCAAATTTCCGGTAATTTTGGCCACCATTTAATTGGTTAATTTTTGCCAACAAATTTTTTTTTCCCCGTAAAGTTTTAACACGTTAATTTTCTTTTTTTTTCCAAACTTTCGGTGGAAATTAAGGGAATTTTAAAAAATTTGCCTTTTAGGGCAAATTACTTCCAAATCTCTCCACTGCAAATTGAAATTGATTTTTGCAACAAAAACCACCCCTCCTTCCAGGAAACGCGGAAAAATTGCGCAAATGGGTTTTAAAATTTTAAACTTTATTTTGTTCAAATTATTTCCTGGCTCCAAAACAAACCGTTTGCTGAAATTAACCAAAAAGACCAAGAACCCATCCCCAAATGGGAAAAATTCGAACCAAAGGGCTTTTTTTGAACTAATTTTCAATATTTCCGGGCTCCCTAGACCGTTTGCGAAATTAACCACCAAGGTGGCCGTAAATTCCAACCGTAGAAGGCGGCGCCAGGATGGCGGGGGCCGAAGGAGTGGCGCCAGGATGTCTGGAAGTCGTAGAAAGGCGGCGCCAGGATGTCTGGGCGGTGGCGCCAGTGTGGCGGGGACGAAGGTGGCGCCAGGATGGCGGGGAGGCGGCCAGGGGGTGGGGAGGCGCGCCAGGGGGTAGGGGGGCGCGCCAGGGGGTAGGGGGGCAAAAAAACCGCCCACTACCCAGAGCCAATTCCTACTTTTTGGTATCGTCTCATGTGAATCACACTGGATCCAAGGAATTTGAGATATTGTCAGGGATACAGAGCAAGAAGTCACACCGTCGGCACAAGCGCCGAAAGTAATTAAAGTTGGTACAAGTGAGCCTGAAATAAGTGGCTATAAATTCTCATTGGATTGACGTGGTCAAATGACAGAAAAGTCCAGTGGAGTGCGATAGTTCCCCCAATGAATCAGTTTCCCCGAAAACGTAAAACAATTAGAAAGGAGGTTTCAACAATTCTAGAAATTTTAATATTTGAAGAGACCCGGGTTTGACACTATTTTTGTCTGCCCCAGAGAAGGGCAAATCCTTCCTATTAATAAAAGTTAAATTACGTGTGGCATATGCCGCGAATTAGTTAGGGGATATAAGATCAGCCCCTGTCAAACAAATGGCGCTGCAATTAGTCTGGAAAGTTAAACTACGTGTTATATATACCGCGAATTAGTTAGGGGAAATAAGATCAGCCCCTGTCAAACAAATGGTGCTGCAATTAGTCTGGAAAGTTAAATTGCGTGCTACATATACCGCGAATTAGTTAGGGGAAATAAGATCAGCCTCCGTCAAACAAATGGTGCTGCAATTAGTCTGGCTAGTTAAATTGCGTGTTGCATATACCGCGAATTAGTTAGGGGAAATAAGATCAGCCCCTGCAAACAAATGGCGCTGCAATTAGTCTGGATAGTTAAATTGCGTGTTGCATATGCCGCGAATTAGTTAGGGGAAATAAGATCAGTCCCTTTGAAACAAATGGCGCTGCAATTAGTCTGGAAAGATAAATTGTGTGTTGCATATTTAAACGATTATTGAGCATACTACACTTTTTGGGGATGGGAACACCAAGGGGCGGGGAAAGTTGAGTCCTGGCGTGATCCGCCACTGATGAACGTTGGTGCGTTAGTTCACTGCGAAGAGTCAAAATAAGAATTTCCTGTGCCCATTAGATGAAAAATATCGTCTGCACCGTGCCAGCTTGTTGGCGAGGTGACAACGTCATGATGTATTTCGCACGCTGCAACGCCGACTGGTAAATATTGGCAAGGCTCCACTGCAACAATGAGGCATGACCAACGCTCGTTTAGCACTGAGAAACATGACAGCAGGTAGGTACTAAGTTGAACTCAGTGCCACAGGAAAACTTTGCTGGGTACATTGTGTACACCGCAGTTAAGCAACGTTTGGCCTAGACAGAACGTGGATGGGAAACAACCCTTGTACCTCAGGTTGTGCTGCTCGAAGGGGGCTTAGTAGCGAAGTCGCTCGTCTCCTTCGGATGAGACGTTAAGCAGGAGGTCCCTTATGCACCCTCCGAAATCTTCAGCCAACTGCTGGACATTACATGGGAAATTGAAGAAAAAAAGGAAGTGGGACGGTTTAGGCTGTCTTAATTTAGGCTGTCCAGCCGCTTCTCTCTTGTTGCAGTTGTGCCATAGCTATACTGATCGAAACGAAAATCTTCATCGAAATGGCCCGTAGAAATGACCATGCCGAATTGCTTAAAAATGAGTTGTCGGCTCCCGAAAAGATTATTGAAAACTTGACTGACCTGGCAGAAGAAAACAATTCCGATAATAACAAAAATGACGAACCATGTCAGTCCATTGCCGTTCGCCAAACCAAAACCCCACATTTCTGCAACCAGTGATTTATCCAAAAGTTTCTCAACTAAATTTCCAACTTTTCTAACAGAACGGCTTTAAACGAAAACAGTCAATGTACTAATTTAAACGGAGTTTACCAAGACAAATTTTTAGCTTGCATTACAAGGTATTGCATTCAATATAGCATAACTAGACACAATTCCTTGCTATTATATCCTAAGCAAAAAGGCGCGCAGTATTCTCTCGTCCGCTCTTCACTCTTCTGAAAAAAGACAAGTGTTGACAGTCGAAAATTAATGGACATGTGCTGCTCGTGACCTTTTTCCGTGCGTTTCTGTGCGGACGTTACTTCGTGCGCTTCAGCGGGAATTTTGCCCTGTTTGGTTTTTCGACATATCTTGATTCGACGCCTCATTACTCTGTCCGTGTCCGGCCGTGATCACCCCGACCCGATCCTCGAACACGAAACATACTTTGGTAAAAATACTGCACGTTTTCAATTGTTTTCTAACCGTACATTCCAAAGTAATTTTCATGGACAAAGTGTGAAATTTTGCTTTCGCAAATACGTCAGAAATCGACATACAAATGGAATCGACACGCGTGAATCGACAAGCGTGTATGGGATTAAATGATAACTTTTCCTCTTCATCCGTTACCCACATCAGACATATTTTAAGGCAAAATCACTTGGAAACATTTCAGATTATGTTTAGATATTTGCTCAGATTGTTTCCAATTCTCTGATATTCCGTTCATCGTCCTGGAGAACTTTTAAATCCCATCTTTTTGTTCAGTGCTTTTTGTTCAGAGCATTGGGAATCATTGTGAAAACAATAAAATTATTGTTATGGAAAGGCACTGAATGATGAGCTTCATGAAAAGAGAGATCATGACGTGGGGGCTCTCACCCCTTTGCCAAAGAAGGTCGGACAGACGCCTCAACGCTTTGATAAAAATCCAAAGGGGTTCTTTGCTCATTAATCTTCCAGGTGAGATATGAGCCAGCCAGTTTAATGGTAACCGCTTTCATGCCAACAAATTTTTGGTTCCGACGATAAAGTTACACGTTCACTTTCATTATTTTTCCGAAACTCCTTCAGGAGTGGAACACCCTCCCCAAGGACGCAAATTAATAAAAAATCCTCCTGCGCTTTAGGGTTCAACTTCACTGCTCAATCTCTTGCCATTCTGCATTGATTGTTAATTTTTGCAACGAACCATTTTTCTCTCTCTCTCTCTCGCTATGTTTTGAACAGTCGTTATATATTGCCTTGTTTTTTCACTAATGCGTGTGTAAATTAATGTGATTTTAAACATTTGCATTTTGATGGCAAATTACTTACAAATGCAAATACAAATACAAACACAAATGCAAATGCAAATAGATATTGACGATCACAAAAAAGACTCACAGAAGCCCATCCTTCCAGAAACTGCGGAAAAAATACGAACGCAAATGGGTCTTTTAAAATTTAGAACTATATGTTTTCAATATTTCCGTGGCTCCGAAAACTAGACCGTTTGCTGAAATTAACCACAAGACAAGAACATCGACCATGTAATATTCGACCAGGCTTTGCTTTCTCGACTCCAATTTCAGATGATCGGCTCCCTCATGACGAATGACGTATTCGAACCACCAGGTGGTGTAATCCAACGGTTTCATCGGCCTGTCTCGGAACAATTTCGATGCACGGATGGCATTCTCTTTGTACCTATATTTGTGTGCAACAGAAAGCAGCATCAGTTTGAGGAGCAAGGATTTCATTTACAAAGCAACTTTCTATCCTGGTAAAATGATCCGCAATAAAATTGCATCAATTCCAAGTGCATAACTCATCAATTACAAGGCTGTTAAGAGCTCATCATCGACGATGTTTTAGCCGACATCGCGGGAAATCTAACCAAGATTGGTTAAAAGACACATCTTACAGAATAGAATTACTGCAAGAAATGTCCTTCCTTGAACATACCAACAGCTATACCAATCAGTCATGTGAACTCGGTATTTCCAGCTCAACTGTGAAACTTTGAGGGAATTATTCGAAAGACAGCATGCGTGAAGCTTCAGTACCATGCAATTGGCCAAACACACCTTTTCTTAACTGTGACCTCCTTTACTGCATGAACGATATCGTCGGCAGTGGCGCTATATGCATCGAGTTGCACTCCCATGCCAAGATAAACAGCCTGATTTACGTTGGATTCCTGGTCGAAAAATATCGAAAGGCCAATGATTGGGACCGCCTTGTCGATTGACTCGATCAAGCTCTTCTGTCCTCCATGGGTGATAAAAGCAATACAGTTTGGATGCGCTGTTCGGGAAGGAAATTTGAGGAAAATGTGTAATGTTGGTGCCAAAAATTCAAAAGCGGTGTGCTAGTGTGTATAGTCTAGATTAATGAATTTATTGGAGTCCAAATGCGAAAGAAGTTCAATAAACATACAGTGAGCCAATAGTTGTCTCCGCTTTTTTAACCATCGATAAAGGAGACATTCCATTCCAAAGAAAAAGGTGCAAACCATATCTTTGGGTGTGCCATTTAACTTACCTTTATCAAATTTTGGAGCGTATTCGCTCTTCCGCGATTTAAACATAAATCACAGCGTGAATTTTTCTCATCGTGTCAAGTTTGGTCTTCAACCAGGGAGATCATGTGAGGGGCAATTTGTGCTCTTTTTGATGAGATGGAGCAAAATCGCATGACAACAGACAGAACCAAGTTGATGCAATGTTGTGGACTTCGCCAAGGCTTTTGACACGGTCTCCCATGTTTTTGGTGCCAAGCTTATCTCTAAACTGCATCAACTGTAAACCTTCCCGCATACCTATTTATCTCTTTCCAAAAAAGTGACAGAAAACAAAAGGTTTTAGGGTTTTTGTCTCTTGATGGCAATGATAGTTACGCTTCTTCCTGTGCCCCACCGCGCAGCGTGATTGGGCCACGTCCATTGTTACATATCTACATGAACGACATTGTTGATTCCTTAGAAATTTTTGCCGATGATATTGGCATACCTATTCTTCCCACAGAAGTCAGAAAAACCTCTGACAATGAGATAATTTCTCAGTGGTGCTACAAAATGGGGAAAGAAAATAAATAGTGACAAAGCGAAAATAGTTATTTTGGCAGCATAAAGTGGTTTCTTCTTTTCATTTATACCATAGCTGGCATTCCACATGAGGCCATTCCTCATTTTCAGGTACCTCGGCGTTGTCTCAAACCATTATACCGATCTTCGGATTCTCATATTTCTCACGTTTCTGCTCAAATTTCTGGCGTCTCTTTCCAATTGGGTAAAATCGTGAGAAATTTGAAACCAGCTCTCCATGCTCGCAAATGCATGCTTCTATCTGTGGGTATCCCAATTTAAAAGTGCGGATGTGCTGTACCCGTCGCCCAACAATGCAAAGACAAAGCATGAAGCTCAGCACACTCAAGCACGTCATTAGCTTTGCAGTACTTCGTGACAATGTTCCCCAAGTTCGGGCTCCATTCTCCAAGTTTGCTATGGACCCCTGGTTCTGGTTTATATGATGAACGTCAAGTGGCGGGTAGTGTAACACAAAGCAGCACTCATCTTCCAATGGTGAATGTGTTAAACGTGAAATTTCCAACTTTGGGGACTACGTAAAAGTTCCGGCAACATCAACTAACTTTCTTTCGCTGAAATGGGACCATGGGACTTTTTGATCAAACCGCGCAAAAGAAAAACGTGAACCTTGAGGTAAGCTTTCCTTCCATTTCCTCAAAGGTTGAAATGAAGACTTTTGCAGAATGTGCAGCCATCGCAGTGCACGAAAGTGCCTCACCG
>JASGXE010019175.1:0-10395 GCA_030068105.1 Sinentomon sp. SZTP_YWyxl
TTTTTTTACAGGTGCCAGCCAAAGTCCGGAAATATGAAGAGCGATTCGTGTCAAAAAAATTATTGGACCAAATCAACCGGTTTGCTATGGCCATTTTTGTGAAAATCCCCCGATGCTTTCATCAGTGTTCCCAGCCCAGAAATGCAGAAACATGCTTAGCCTGAAATTTCAATGGGGTCCATCAAAAATCGCATGGCACTAGGTAACAAAAATCGCAACATTGTGCAAACAGGGATGGTGAGATATCCTCAAAATGTCACCATTCACATTGCAATTTTGTTGCCTCTTGCATCAAACGGTTGGATGAAAACAAGAATTGAATTAAGTCAGACCCAAATGATGTGACTGCAGGTAAGATCGATAAACAATTGCATATTAGAATATCTTCCACCCCATTAAGTGAACTAGGCATTGCTCAAGCGTGGGATTAGGAATTGGCGTTGAAACAAACAAACCTCATCCTGCTTGTCTCCTGGCAGTTCAAATGTCTTAACAAATTCAATTTCATCATCAAGTACATAGTCATATCTTTTGTGTTGGTCTTTCTCCCTCTGCCGTACGTCCGCATCTCTGGCTCCAAACTTGAATCGGGCCGAATGAAGCCGTTCCTCCTCCCATTTTCGTTGTTCGGAAAATGGAACCTTGTCAAGTTCTTCTTCCATGTGATCATATTCACCCTGAATAGAAAAGAAAAGTCGAATGTACGAATAATCAGCCACTGCTTGTTTTAGAAAACACATTTCCTGAGATATCAGGTACAGAAATTAGGTGGGTATCCGGAGAACCCAGAGGTACCTGGGGGTTTTTTTTTGTGGACATTCAAAAAATCCTGATTTAATCCAGGGTGTGCAATATGTGTTAAGGTCCAAGTCGAACAGATTGCAGATTCGTTCGTGTTTAGGTATTCAACTGAGGCCAATAGGTGACTGTTATGGGGTGGGCAATGTCATGCCAATATGCCATGTGGTAGAAATGTCTCTGGTTCCTATTTCTTGGGCATGTTGATGATTAAAATATACATTTTTGGCAAAAATGGCTGCTGAGGCTGCAGACCAGAAGCAAACTAAAAAGAGATAACATTCCTGCAGCAATTTAAGATGTAAAACAAAGCGGTCAGCTCCCATGGCCAATTACGTGCCAAAATGCACAAAAAATTCTTACAGTAAATTTGACATGCAATATAGAAAGCAGGTCATTTCCCATGGGCAATGCATCCAAAAAACAGCTTTTATTCCGATATCGGATACGGAACTAGGTACTCACATTTGCAAAACAAGGGCTTATCCAATATGACCCACCAACATTTTTGCCCAACCAGGCTTAATTAAATTAGCAGCTAAAAAATGAGAAGCACAACAAACAGACTTTTCTAACCTTTCTCTTTTTCTCGTCAGGCATGCGATAACGAGCAACCTTCTCCAGCTCACCAGCTGTTTCATACTCACTTGCAAGTGACAAAACTTTTTTCTTGTATTCACGATCTTTTCTCTCCTTCTCCGTCAAGCTGAAAGAGAAAAGGAAAGCAGCAGGTAGATATGAACAAACGGCATCAGCATCAATTTAGAAAGAGTTTCAAAGAATTAGGTAGCTACTCTAAATACTAAACCATCAGGAACCTACCTATCTATATAGTAAATGCAAACTGTGAAAACACTGCATGACTCCAAACTTCAATCACTCATCTTGCCTAAGGGATATGTGAGTTAACGGTGCCTGGTTTTTAAAAAAACTAAGAGTTCCGGGCTTGGAGTCTTCTCCTCTGTATGGTTTTGGTATATCTACAGTATCAATTCACTGTTTTGAGCAGGATTTCTTTGATATGGCAAGTACCTACCTGCTCAACTACTTCTTGCAAATTCAAAGTTTTTATTTCAACATTATAAAATATTGTGACAGGCCAAAAGTGAGAATGAACCAACCAGGAGGAAAGAGATGCAAACTGAAGGAGTGAAGCAAAGAACTTAATTTTGATGCAAGGCACCTTTAAAACTCATCCCTTAGAAGTAGGAAGCTTAATGCTGTGTACCATTTAAAAAAGAAAAAAATAACTTCATAGTGCCCACTCTTTTTCAGATTTGAAATTCCATGATTTTCCAGAGGATATCTGGCCGTTTTCCAGAGCATGAAATAGCCCTTTATTTCAAGATATCGCTGGTCAATAATTTGGGTAAGCAACATTTTTGAAATTTTGCAGGAGCGACAAAAAACTGGCTTTCTTAGTCATCCATGTGTTTGGTGCTGACATTTTTTTCTTGTCATTTCCAGCACCTGAACTGTTCTGTTGCCTGCAATGCCCTTTATTTGAGGAGTTTTATGTCACTTGCCTTAATTTGACAGGCAAGTTCATATTGCAAGAAAAAACACAAACCAGCATTTTAGGTAGGTATCCAAGAAAATGATTTCTTTGTTTCTAAAGTTTGCTGTCCAGTTGGTTTATACACTTCTTGTCATTAAACAGTGGGTGCTTCAGACTTTTGAGCCAAACAATGAAAATGGCTCACTTTTCAGCCAAATGTCGCTCATCATATTCTGCCATACCATGTTGCTTTGCCAATTTCAAAATCAGAAGTCGCTTAGCTTATTTCAGCACCAAAAACACACCACAGTTTTTCCCACACCACGTCAAGAAAAGATGGTCTTTCACCTGTTTCTGTGTCGCTTATCCCACAGCGCCATCCGATGAATGAGGGTCACCACATTCTGCCACAAAGATAGCTTTGAACGTTGATTCCGAAAATGAGCTTAATACAATTTGGCAAAAAATTGCTTCCCCAATATCCACCTATGCTTTTAATGTGTTTAAAACATAAATACATATTGTCTCAGAACCAGATTTCCTTTAGGGCCTACCTACCAAAAAAGCCTTCCAATACTGACAATAATTATAAAGTACCTACTACATGATTTCCAAAAAATTGGCCAGTAATCGCCTTCATTTGGCACATCATTGTCATCATGAAGTGCAGGATGCCTTGGCAACACCAATTGCACCTGTGACCGGAAGTTCTGATTTCTGAACTTGAATTACATGTTATGGTTGGACAGGAAAACAGAAGCATCTTTCTTCAGAATTGTCAACCTTGCGATATACCATGCTTCAGAATGGTCCCCAATGTTAATTGTCTATAGTGAAAAATAGTGTGCATGAAGCTCTTGATGTGGGCCATATCTGGCTTCATGTAGACTTTTTGAGTTGCATCATTCTGAATGCAGCACGATTTCATAAATGGTACAGGGTGAGTCACCTCGAATGCTGGTTTTTTTCGATCGCAATTTCCGTGAAAATGGAAATATCTCCATAACCACCCAGGGTTGGGCAAGGTAGGTACCTTAGAGGGGGTAAGGAGGTCTACGACGGGGGGCTCGGGTACCGAAAATGCAGGGGGTCTGGGGGGCAGCAGCCCCCCAGTATGGGGGGTCTGAAGCTTTTTTGATAAATTAGGGGTCCTCAGATGCCATTTTACGACATTTCATGTCCTTTTTTTCTCATCCTGGAGGGTTTGCAGTCGCAATAGATGGAGCAAGGAAAAAACTGTCGAGACACGACTTTCTGGATGAGTTTTTTTCATTTTAACATAATCTGCAAATCAAAACAGAAAGTACAAAAGAAACAGAATGTTGCTATTGAAGTCCTGGGGTGTGCAGGGCACACACCAGGACTTCGGCCAAGGGTCCCCTCAGAAAAAGGCTTGGGGGTAACATCGGCTGAAGGTCGAGGTTACCCCCCCCCTAGCCTTTTTCCGGCAGAGGAATCAAAACAGGAAGTACAAAAGAAACAGAATGTTGCAGTGAATGCAGAATGTTGCAGTGCAAGACACACACGAGGACTTTGGCCAATGGTACCCTTGGAAAAAGGCTAGGGGGGTAACCGGAGCCAAAGGCCGAGGTTACCCCCCCTAGCCTTTTTCCGGCAGGGGAATCAAAAAGGAAGCAGGTACAAAAGAAACAGTGATGCTATTGAAGTCCTTCCTGGTGTGTGCAGGGCACACACCAGGAAGGACTTCCGAGGTACCTCGGAAAAAGGCTGGGGGGTAACCTCGGCCGAGGGCTAGGGGGGTAACCCCCATATGCCCAACCCTGTAACCACCCCTTGCACCCCTTCAGACACCCCCAAATGTGGCTTCACCGAATCGCAAGGAGACTGAGGTC
Organism: Sinentomon sp. SZTP_YWyxl; assembly: GCA_030068105.1. Classification (NCBI taxonomy): domain Eukaryota; kingdom Metazoa; phylum Arthropoda; class Protura; order Sinentomata; family Sinentomidae; genus Sinentomon; species Sinentomon sp. SZTP_YWyxl. The sequence goes on from JASGXE010019175.1 coordinate 4,150, forward strand.
TCAGACCCCATCATCCGAGACACGAAGAACGCATGCCTGCTGAAAAAACGCCCCTCCTACCTTTCTACCCCTTCCCGCAGAAAACCACCCCTAAAACGGAAGCCTAGGGATGGATTTGAATCGGATCACTGCTGGTGCCTTCAGAACAAGGAAATTAACAACTTTGTAATTTAAACCACGGACCTCCGAAGCACAGTTCCGGAGACAATGCGCAGCATAGAAAACAGCCGTAACCACCCTTCCCAAAAAGGGTGTCAATTTGGGAGAACCCAATGGAACCAAACAAAGCGCAAGAAACCAGGCTCCAAAACCTCCATTGCACCACAATTGTAGGTGCAGCAGTTTTCGCGGAAACTGCGATCGAAAAAAAAACCAACATTCGTGGTGACTCACCCTGTATTTTGAAGGCAAACACCATGTTTTAAAGTCCACAACATTTGAAGTTGAGGAAAGAATTTTGAAAGACTGTTTTAGAGGCAGTATCGACTGTACAGTATAATTTTTATACAATGTTTTAGAGGCAGTATCGACTGTGACAGTACAATATTAAACAGACTGCCTGGAACCCATTCGATTTTGTTTTCATGAACTTTTCACTAGACTAGAAAATGAGAAACACAGCCACAATGAGTAGTCGAGTTGCATTTTTTGAAGAAATTTTGCCATTTTCTAAGATTATTTTTTAGAAATCTCATCATTAACCATACAAAAGAAGTAATTTTAATTTTTCCAGAAATTCCAGTCATTTTCCCTGATTTTCCATGATTTTCCCTGACAAATTCCTATTCCCTGATTTTCCCCGATTTTCCAGAAAGTGGGCACCCTGTAACTTTGAAAACTAGTAATGAACAACAAATAATTTGCACAACCTATGAACTTACACGTCTTGTTCAAACAAGTATTCATCATCAGCCAAATCAGCCTTTACTTCCGCTAATTTGTCATCTTTCCGTTTGACCAAGTACTTTCTTCTGGCCTCAATTCGAAGGCGTGGAATGACTTGATCACGTTGGTCAACTTCCAACTTTAAACGCTTTGCTGCTTCTTCATAATCTCTTCTTTCTGCAATAGTAGGTAGATATAGGCTTACACAAGTCACCAATACCGAATCCATAGGAGGATGGGGGAAAATGACAACACTTTTTGAAAGTGGTAACAATGAAACACCCCATGCAGACAGCAGAAACCAATGAAAAATGGCCACATTTGGCTGAGAAAATGGCATCATACCTTTTTCTGTCGAAAAAATCACATCGCAGTCAGACTGCAGGTGTTGGAATACGAGCGGAGTTCCTACAGCAAAGCTTTACTTTTTCCGCTGTTTCAACTTCTCGAGGTTCGCATTTTCAACAACTACCTAGGTAGCTAGTTATCTATCTACCTACCTATCTACCCAATTGGAAACTGCTAGGAAAAGATCAATGCCAAATTTTTGGACCCAGAAAGACCAGGGTTTGCCAAAAAAAACCTGGAAATTGGCTTCAAATGTCTCCTTTTTCGCTTGGAGTGCATTTCATTTTACCCCACGATTTCCTACCAAATGGGATAAAACGAAACAATCTGTCTCCAATAACTTTTAGGAAGGAATACCCAAGGATTGGAAGAAAACCCTTCTTAACCCACTGCTTTTCCATTGTTTGGATAGGTTCGGGTAGGCTAACTTTCGATTTTTTCATCTTCGTTCTTCCCCCATAGTGACTAGCTTTATTGTGGAATCAATTTAGGTTGGCTAGTTTATATTAAAAAAGGGCTACGTCCCACTAAAACCCGAAAAGCCTGAAAAAGAACAAGAACCAATTTGGAACAGAACAAAAACTGTGAAAGGGAACATTGCAAGACCAAATCGATGGAGCTTGCAAAAAACGCACTAAGATGTGCTTTCAGCAGTTTGATGGAAATTGCAGTTTTAAACATTTTTGCCAGTGAGGAATTCAAGTTAGAAATCATTTGCTGAAGAAAAGAGCATTTTTGCAGATATGTTCTAGGACATGGAAGATTCCTTATTTTGAATTGGTGGTAGGGGGCCTACTATCTAGAGAGTCATGTAAGACATTCAGGAGCTGAAAAGTCATCAACAACCTACAAGTCATTTGTGGCTGTGCTCAGATGATAAGGCCTTGTCGTGAGAACTGGTGAAATGGTCCATGGCAGGGTGGCCTCAGCCTTCACCAGATCTCAGAAAAAAAGCTACCTAGGCACTCCTATCGCGATTGATACAATAAAATATCACAATAATTATTTTGACAGCCAAATTGGGGAATTATAGATCAAAGCACAGCCACTGATGATCCGTAAGTGTAAAACTAGCAGCTTATTTAATGATGTTGGAACCTACCTATTTGGCTCATAATGTGACACATGGCATGCCAGTAGAACAGCAACAGAAAAAGTTTGAGAAAAAATCTATCAATGTTTCATGAAGAAATTGGGGTGCAAAGGTACCTGTTTCAAAATGGCTTAGGCCTACAGTTAACAGTCGATTTCTACAGTTGTTTGGGCAAGAAAACCCAACTCTAGTACAGTTTTCATGCCTGCTCAGGTCAGTACCTACCTACCTTATAATAGTGGAAAATGCCATAGGCCTAAGCCATGGGGGAATAATATTGGTATGCCCACAAATACAGCAGGCTCAAACAACCATTTGGAAATGACTCAAATCCGGAAGTGAAGTCTTATCGCAAGATCTGCAACTCCTCAGGATCAATGAGTAATTTAGGCCAAATAAGGAGATACGAAGTGCATATTCTTTCCAGAACTTTCCCCAGGGGCAGACATAAAGATTTTCCCAACAACTGCCAGAAGATGGGAAAACCGGTTTTGTAGAAGATCAAAAAAGGAAGAACCATCAGTCCCAAAAACTCGCCAACAACTGTCCCAACAACTCCAAAAGTTACAAACTCTCCCCTCCCAAGGACAATTTTGCAGGTAAAGCTTGTTTTTACTGTCTAAGCCTATTCTCACCCTGGTAATGAAGGCTGTAGTCATCCTCTTATCAACCATGTGAAGAAAGGTGTTCACGGACTTTCGCAACTTTTTCTGACAGTTCCATCTCACCAATGCCGAAACAATGCTCAATGCAGTTTGCAAATCTGGGTAAAAACTAGACCAATTAACCCATTGAACTTGGAATTTGACAATTGCGCATGGTTCGCCAAACTGGAAAACATAACTTATTTCTTTCACCAAAACCAGAATTTCATTTTTGGAAGAATACGCCATGATTGTTGGACTTCAATGGTTGACAACCGTCGGATTTTAGCCGGATTTGAAAAAAAACACAAAACCCACTGGAAAAACTTGCAGAATTCAAATTTGCCGTCAAAATTGGTGCTACAATTATGGAAAACACTTTACACTTTGTGTCAAGCCCAAACGAGAGGCAATACCAGATGATCAAAATTTCGGAAATTGTAAAATTTTGAAATGTAACTGCATTTTGCGATCGCCGGTTGGGTGAGGCCAATTTTTAAAAAATCGCTGCTTTGCCAAATATTCTATAATTAATTGTGATGGAATAAAACCCAAAAAAATGGCTGAAATGTCACCAGCCGACAGCTGGAAGAAATAAATTAGTTGGGAAATTGCACCAATTGAAGTGAAAATAGAAACGGACGAGGTACCTATGTTCTTTGGCAATGGCGATGGAATTTAACAAACGTGATTCGGCTTTGATGCACAACCGCAACACCTGGACCAAATATGTGCTTCGTACTACCAAGGATTAATAATAGGCCAGGGCCTGTCCCATTTTCAACTAGCAACCACTTCCGAGTCAAAACCACCAAGTTAATGGAAGATGAATCAAATGCAGATATGAACCTCAGAGGTTGTCACAACTAAACCATTGTCCATTAAACAATAGGCCAAACTAACCAGCCTTTGTCATCACAGTCCGTTCTTTCTCCTTTTCCTTCTGAATTAACCGTTTGGCAAATTCATCACGCTCCTTCAAATCCAATAACCGTTCTTTTTCCATCCTATCAAATTCATCTTCACTATCAGACCCAGATGATGAGGCATTCTTCTGATGCCCACTGCTGGAGCTGCTTGCCTGCTGCCCTCCTGCATTCCCTTCAGTTCTGGTAGGCCGACCACGGCTTTGAAAATTAGTGTCATGATGTGGATCTTCACCAATATCAGAGCTGGTAGGCCTATTATGTCTTGCAGAAGGGCCACTTGCAGAAGCTGAAACCTAAGACGACAAATGATATTAAGAGAAATAGGAAATAAAATCGCTAAATGGTAACTACATAAGACTTTTTACAGAGGAGATACAAACAGCTATCCCACCTACTTGTCCATTCTGGAACTAAGTCATGTTGTCTATCCGGAATAGGATTATATCCGGAATAGAATAGTCATGTTGTCTATCCGGATTTTGGAGCAATGTTGGTAGTCAGGCGCGGAGTGTTTCCACATCTCTCAGGTTGGAAAAAATTGACTCCAAAGTTGGTGAGCAAGTGCTCCATCAACAAACTTTGTTCGTGCCATTGCACATTAAATAGGTGCCGTAAAACGGTGATACTTTGACAATGCGGGTAACTTTGATCATGAGTGCCTCTTTGCATTAAAGTGACCTAAAAGCAAACAAAACATAAGGATACTGCCAATTTAATTTTAACATAAAATAGACACTGCAATGCATCCAAAACATGTTTTGAAACAAAATTCCATGAGGAAATGTGTAAAATATAGCATTTCAAAGATTGAGTTGAAAAAATGAGGTAAAAAAGCACCACAAAACTGTTAATTTTTAAACAATTCTCAGACATTTTGACACCTGCAAGTGATGATTTTCTGGACATTGGAGGCTTAATCTAGCTGGGTATTTCTATGGTTTACAGTGCTTTTTTATGCCCATTTGACCTTCAACCAGAAATGACCCGTGATCAAACTTCCACCGGGGGGGACATTGACAGCTTTTTAACAGTTGGGGTAACATTGATTTTAAGATTTAAACGTACCTGGGACCCATTTCACCTTGGGTAACATTGATTTTAATGAATTTATACCCTGGAACCGATTTCACAGGGTGTGCCAAAGACAGGGAATCTATATCCAAATACTCCAGCCAGGGTTAAGAGCAATTGAAAAAGGTTGCATTTAAGCACCATTTTAAGCATTTTTTCCATTTTCTAGGTAATTTGTGACAGGCAAATTGCCAACCTAACAATTTGATCAATAGGATTTTTACCATTTTTGAGTTATTGAGTTTTAAAGAATTTTAAGTGCCAATATTTCAAACATTTCCAAAATGATGATTAATTCGCAGATTGAGGAGTGGTGATATGGTTGACCTGGTCATTCGCAGTTCGATGTGAATCCAAATGTTTGTGGTCAACCAGCTCACCACTGGTCGATCCGAGGATTGCGGTGATCCGCCGATTAATCTTCGTTTTGGAAATCGGCCGAATATCTAGCATTATCCTGAGAAGTCAACATTTTTCTTATTCGAATGGTCCCTTTTGTTGCCAATGTTTCCCACATTCATCCGCTTTTTTACGTTTTTGCAAAAACTGGTAGCTAAGACTTTTTACCACATTCCAAGATTGCCTGCTTTTGAATATCAAAATTGCCATTCATTCAGTAGCACGTCTAGAAAGTCTGCGTTTCGGTTTTTGACATTCATCCTGACAGAAACAATCCTTGATCCAAATCCAGAAAATGGAATTTAATATTGATAAGTGCGAAGTGGTGACTTTCTGCCGGCGTCAGAATGCTATCGCTGGAACTTACTCAATCAATGGCATAATTCTCAGAAATGCGTAGAGTTATAAATATCTGGGCGTCACATTCACTCGAGACTTAAAATGGTCTAAACATATCGACAATACCACACGTAAAGGCCACTCTCTTGTTGGATTCATCCGAAGGAACTTGCACGGCTGCCCTCAAAAAGTGAAGCTTCTGGCTTTCAAATCTCGTTAGACCAGTTTTGGAGTATGGCGGATCAGTCTGGCACCCGTTTCAAAACAACCATACTCTTGAAATTGAGCGCGTTCAAAGGATTGCTGCGAGATTCATCTGTCAAAACTACGAAAGGATGTCCAGCGTCCCGGGATGCTTGAGCAGCTCCAACTCCCCCAGTTAGCGGCAAGGAGAATAGCCTCTAGGTTGACAATGTTCTATAAAATCCTGCACAAGCGTGTTGGCATTCCCTTCCGCAGGAGGTTGAACCGTCGCCGGCGGCAACTAATCGTCATCGTCACGACCAAACTTCTTGCACCTTCTTGCTCGCTCTGATAT
>JASGXE010019177.1:0-13334 GCA_030068105.1 Sinentomon sp. SZTP_YWyxl
GCAGATGTTTGTGACAACGCACCAAACAGATTGTTGCTTGACAATCGCTGCAAGATGTTATAAACAGCGTCAAGCTTACAGTCTGTCTCCAACAGCTTTTGCTGCAAGAAAATATTTTGCGCCTCTATTGCCTGCCAACCACCAAAAGAACGACCGTTAACAGCTTGATTAGCTATCGGACCGAAAAACATATCGGATGGACCCACAGGCCCTTGAGTGGTTACGCACACTGGTGATGAATGGGCAATGACTTGCTGAGAAGTCACAGTTGATAATGGAGAATGTGGGGGAGAGGAGGCTTGATTTGGTGTGAATAGATTTGCTGACGGAAAAAAACATGGTTGAGTTGATGTGGTGGAAGGTACAAAAGGTGACTGAGGTACTCCAGCAGTAGTAACTGGGGATTCCACGGTACCAACTAAAGCAGAAGGTCTTGAAAGTGGTGGATCAAAAACGGAGAAGTCGCATGATCTGACCTCAGCTCCAAGAGAATTCGTCTTCGAAGTCGATGCACCAGACTTTTCAGTACTCGCCATCATGAGTTCTGAATCAGAGCGAAAAAGAATTTTTGAAGGATTTGGATCCGATCTCAAAACCAACGTTCTTTTAGGAATTTTCGATTTTCGCATTTGATTTCCAACTATCGAGTAGCCAGCTGTTGAAGGGTATTTCAAAAACCAATGCCCTAATCAAACCAGTCAAATCAACTTGTTTGAGAAAACTCAAGACACGGAACAATTACTGGTAAAGATGAAGAAACACTCTAGAACCCAACTGCAAGAGAATCTAATAGTTTCCGATGAATTCTGGCGTTGCCCTTCTCGTTGAAATGAATGAGGTCAACGCTTTTGTCCTTCTTACGTCGTTCAAAACGATTGTAGGCAAAATGGTTACCTCGAAAACCAATCCGGGATAAATCGACAACCAAAATATTCTTACTAGCTTGGCTAGCAATGAAGTTATTGATTCTGGAATATTTGGCACGAATGTGTTGACCAAATTTGTAGAGTGGAAATATGGGTATGGTGCACAAGACAATACGCAGGAAAACCTTTTTCAATTCCAAAACCAACTCAAGATAATCAGTGATGATATCAGAGGCTAATCCTGCATTTTTCTGCTTCAAAATGTCATTCGTACCTAAAAGAACAACAACAGTGCTACTACGCACAGGCACGAATCCTCTTTTCAACTTGTGTGAAACTGTGGCAATTCTGCGTCCTGAATAACAAGTGGTTGTTGGTAAATTATATTGAGAGCAGAAACGGCGAAAATTGCTGTCCCCCAAAAATTGAACGTTTTTAAGATTCATGTGTGCATTTATAAAAAAAAATGAGTGGTGTCAGCAGCTGAGAGCGAAGATAGCACAATCCCAACTTACTGTACCGAAGACTGCATTCACGGAAGTCCACTCAAGAAGACACACACTCGACTCTTGCTGACGCGGTGACACTTGAGGCGGAAGTCGTGCTAATCTGTAGCCGCAGGTTGATGGACCAAAGCTGCAAACAAAAAGAACGAGAATCCAACCTGTATCCAAAATTGCTTGGAGACACGTTCCCTGAAAAACAATGGGCAAATAGATATGATCACGAATGATGGGACAATCAATAGATTCTGGACAATCCAATTCATCCATACATTCCTGTGTGGGTGAAGCACCAAAATCATCCGGCAAATTGTCCTCACGATCGTCAATTTGCTCAACAATTTCACTGGCATTTGCATCAGCTTTATTTGTAGCCAGTTCCAAATTTTGGTGATTTTCAGAACTCACCAGGGGTTTGTTTCCATTAAGGAAAGAAGCTCCCTGATCTTTGTTACCAGAGAAATATTTCAAAGAATAATCAAGGAAAAATTTTAAAAAGTTTTCCTGCTCAAGTTTCTTATCAATGGACATTCTCCAGGATTTATCTTGAACCTTGGATGCAAAATACCTGGTTTTATTTGGCACCCTTACATGTTTCCCGAAATTGAAGGTCTAAAGTTTCCACCAGTTTCCATTTTTGCACCAGCCTGCATTGAACCAACATTATAGCCGCCACCTGATTGATATGGGGCAGGTAATGAGGGTGGAGGAAAAGCAAATGGTTGAAATTGACCAGCAGGATAACTTGGGTAGAAAAATCGTGTAGGATAATTCCTAGATTGAAAGCCAGATCCATTAGAGCCAATAGGAGCAGAACTTGTTTGATATTTATTCTGATGTTCCAAAGAAGCAGTTCTTTTTTGTTCATTTTGCATTTTCAAAGACCTGCAATCCTGCGCTGAATGGTTAGGTTTGTGGCAGAATTCACATGTTAGTGTGGCTCTATTGGATACAGCATCAGTCCCTACAAGAGCCAAATCATTTTTAAAATTTTTGACTTTTGACACTTGATAAGGTTCATTTTGAATCAAGCAAAACTCTTCAACCTTGTTTAATTCCTCCAAGAAGTTTGCGTGCGAACTGAACTCCGAGCACCTGAGATTTGCACGAATACGCGCGTGACAATTTTCAATCACATGATGGACCAATTCCATGAGTGGCAAGTTATCAAATAAAAGATCCGAAATGAGAGAAGCTCGAATAATGAAGTCTTGTATCGACTCATTCTGTTGTTGTGAAAGGTTGTTCCAAGCAGTTCTCAATTTTCGCACATAATCACTGCTATAGTAGGCTGAGAGGAAGACTTTCTTGAAATCAGAAAATCCCAAAATATCACGCTGGATAATTGAGTACCAACTGAGCACATTGCCCTTAAGAAGTAAAGGCATGTTGGACATGAGCTTCTGTTCTGACCAAACATTTTGCTTCAGGAAAAATTTACAGGATTGGATGAACTCAAGCGCCGATTCATTGGCCTTGGCACCAAAAGATGGAAGAGCGATGTTAATACTGCGAGTTAGCCGCGAATCAACATTCAAAATGTCACCATCTCCCACAATAGGCGAGTTGGAACGTCGATGACAGACGTTCAACGGACCTACTTCCATTCCATGAACACGGTCAACAACAGTAGGTTGCGGTAACTCAGAGTAGGATGCACAGATTGGTCGGTCTACACCATCAATTAATTGCGGTGGTAATCGATACGGTGCAAAATTAATGAAATGATTTTCAGAGGTTTGTGGTGCCGAAGTGTGTGAGAAAGCAGATGATACAGAAACATGATGTAAATTTGCCCGTGAAACAGCCATTTGTGGCAGAAGTTGGTGAGCATTGGTATTGTTATTATTGGTGGTGCAAGATGGTGGTGCACACGCTCCAACCAAACCGCTGCTTAGAATGGGCTGGGAATGACAAAAAATGGCAGCATGGTTGCCGCAAGCCATTGTCATATGATTTCGGGCCGCCAAAGTGTCATCACTGACAGCACGGAGTTCAACGGCAGATGAATGAATGGGATTTTGGGAATCCGTTGCGTGATTCCGAAGTGCAAACCCGCTGGTTCTATTGTTACCACCGCAAAACATGGTACCACTGAATGGAGTAGGTCCACTGGCCAACGAAAAGACATTTGGGTTAAAGGTTGACTGAAGACCACTGCAAGACTCAGATGATGGCAAGGAAGAGTGCATGATATTTACTAAAGGGGATTCAGTGCAGCTAGATGTCCTTGCAGTCGACGAATGAATTGGGATTTCAGGGACAGACGCCGTCTGAAGAGGCAAAGCAAAAGAAGATGGTGCTAAAGCAGATGTTTGTGACAACGCACCAAACAGATTGTTGCTTGACAATCGCTGCAAGATGTTATAAACAGCGTCAAGCTTACAGTCTGTCTCCAACAGCTTTTGCTGCAAGAAAATATTTTGCGCCTCTATTGCCTGCCAACCACCAAAAGAACGATCGTTAACAGCTTGATTAGCTATCGGACCGAAAAACATATCGGATGGACCCACAGGCCCTTGAGTGGTTACGCACACTGGTGATGAATGGGCAATGACTTGCTGAGAAGTCACAGTTGATAATGGAGAATGTGGGGGAGAGGAGGCTTGATTTGGTGTGAATAAATTTGCTGACGGAAAAAAACATGGTTGAGTTGATGTGGTGGAAGGTACAAAAGGTGACTGAGGTACTCCAGCAGTAGTAACTGGGGATTCCACGGTACCAACTAAATCAGATGATCTTGAAAATGGTGGAGCAAAAACCGAGAAGTCGCATGATCTGACCTCAGCTCCAAGAGAATTCGTCTTCGAAGTCGATGCACCAGACTTTTCAGTGCTCGCCATTATGAGTTCCGAATCAGAGCGAAAAAGAATTTTTGAAGGATTTGGATCCGATCTTAAAACCAACGTTCTTTTAGGAATTTTCGTTTTTCGCATCGGATTTGCAACTATCAAGTAGCCAGCTGTTGAAGGGTATTTTAAAAACCAATGCCCTAATCAAACCAGTCAAATCAACTTGTTTGAGAAAAATCAAGACACGGAACAATTACTGGTAAAGATGAAGAAACACTCTAGAACCCAACTGCAAGAGAATCTAAAAGTTTCCGATGAATTCTGGCGTTGCCCTTCTCGTTGAAATGAATGAGGTCAACGCTTTTGTCCTTCTTACGTCGTTCAAAACGATTGTAGGCAAAATGGTTACCTCGAAAACCAATCCGGGATAAATCGACAACCAAAATATTCTTACTAGCTTGGCTAGCAATGAAGTTATTGATTCTGGAATATTTGGCACGAATGTGTTGACCAAATTTGTAGAGTGGAAATATGGGTATGGTGCACAAGACAATACGCAGGAAAACCTTTTTCAATTCCGAAATCAACTCAAGATAATCAGTGATGATATCTGAGGCTAACCCTGAATTTCTCTGCTTCAAAATGTCGTTCGTCCCTAGAAGAACAACAACAGTGCTACTACGCACAGGCACGAATCCTCTTTTCAGCTTGTGTGAAATTGTGGCAATTCTGCGTCCTGAATAACAAGTGGTTGTTGGTAAATTATATTGGGAGCAGAAACGGCGAAAATTGCTGTCCCCCAAAAATTGAAGGTTATCAAGACTCATGTGTGTGCATTTATCAAAAGAAAGGGGCGGTGTCAGCAGCTGAGAGCGAAGATCGCACAATCCCAACTTACTGTACCGAAGACTGCATTCACAGAAGTCCACTCAAGAAGACACACTCGACTCTCGCTGACGCGGTGATACAAGGTGGAAGTCGTGCTAAGCTGTAGCCGCAGGTTGATGGACCAAAGCTGCAAACAAAAAGAACGAGAAAGAAATATTAAAGGAAATGCAAACTAAAGATATCAGGGATCACTGAAAGCCATTTAAAGCAAACTGAAAAAAGCAAAAAAAAACAGATGCAGGTTAAATCAAACTTTTCTTTACCGTTCGCGCCATGTAAAGATTATAAAAAAAGCTGCACACAAAAAAAAAGCCACTCAACAAGAAAGGAATTTCCATACATGGCAGAAGAGAAGCATATAGAGCACTTTCACCTCAGGGCGTGGGTAGACCCAGATGGAGTAAAACTTCCCCTCAAAACTCACAAAAAAAAATCAACAGAACATGGCTTTACCAGTTATAATTATTCGGTTTGTGCAGGAAACAGTTTGGTTGAGATGCAGGTAAAATCATTTGATGCTGAAATTCGGGCTATGCGATAATTAGTAAACACAAATGTGTGACAATAAGAAAGCATGTGAGGGAATTGGTTACAAAATTCTGGTTAGTGAAGCAACTCTTATAGCGCCATTTGTTGGCTGAACAGAATTAAATTGTGCGATCAGCGAAGATGTGAGATGGACGGGGTGGTGCGAGACATGTCGAGCATTGAAGCCAGGTCACCATTGAAGAAATGAATTGAAGACTTCCAACTACTTATCTTTATAGCAGGTAGCAGAGACTTGGTGCTCCGCGATGCTCCATGAAACTGGAAGACAAATTGAAATTTCTAGTGCATGCAGACAATTAGACAGCCGGAGCCGACGAATTGAACAAGGGGCAGGTTAAACCCAGTTGAAGGCAGGTCCCATGACTAGACAGATCCCAGCATGAATAGGTGGCAACTTCAAGGTGGCAACATGAAAATGGATACCGATTTGAACTGAAATAGGGGGAAAAGGAACAGTGTCACCAAGTTGCCAAAACAAAGGGGCCAGAACAAAATAAATATCTGGTGACAATTCCTTTGCAAACGTGCTTGAAAAAGAGGGAAATGAAATCAAAAACTGTGCATGCGTGCTTAATGAAGTGGGTTGCAAACGTCACTATTCTACCAAAATGGTGGGAAAAAAGCGAGAAAACGATCGCATACTAGGAGGCAGCGTAACATGCAGCACTGGAAGCTTGCTAGAACTGCACAAAAATATAGACGACCAACTCAGATATGGCCAATATGTACAGGGCAGACCACGAAAACTAGTACTGGCAAGATAAGCCGTTTCAGGGAAATTGGGATAAATACAGTCACCACTGTGGACAAAAAGAACAGCTGAACAAGAATAAATTCAGTTAACAGATAGATGGTTAGCGAACAATGGTTAGTGAACAAAAAACCTTCTTCAGGAAAGAATGTTATTAGTGCTGAAAACAAAGAATTGGAGATGATACTGCACTGCAAAAAAAACTTGATATTGCATACCCAGTAAGACAGGGGAAAAATCGATTAGCGTTCAAGTGAAATTTCCATTGGTGTACAGATCGGCACAGAAAGATGCCCACAATTGTATTGGGTAATGCTCAAAATATTTTTAGCACAATTAGGTACGGGTTCACTCAAGGTAGCTGACGAGATTGGGTTCTAAAAAAAACTTTAGAAAAGCCTCCCAACAGCGAGGAACTCAAAAAGCGGGAATCATAAGGCTTAACTAATTCCCAGATACAGCTTGGCTCACAAAAACACTTTTGAAACTGGCCACTCAAAATTTTGCAAAAAATCAAAATCTTTGCCGAGACTGATCATTTTGGAAGACCAAATTCCAGTAAAAAAAACTCCCGAAAAGAAACCAACCATTAGTTGCAGGAAAATTCATTCAAGCTGAGTTGCAGGGAAAACTGACTGTGAAAATTGCAAAAGTACTGCATTGCATGATGAAAGCACTGCAAACTGACCAAGTGCGACAAATTACAGAAATAATAGAAATTTCAAACTGTTGAAATCGAATAAGAAAACTGTTTCATCCTGACAGGTGATGTGAAAAACAAAAACCATCCAGAGCAGTGAGCAGGAATTTGTGCTCAAAGAAAATTCTCTCCACAAAATTCCAAAATCAAATTTCTTGCTATTGCATGTGGGAATATGGCAGCGAACTCCTCAAATAACACTGCTAGCACAAGTGAAAGAACAAAATTTAAAAGTAAAGGTTCTTACCCCTGATGTCCAGGGAATAGGTTTTAATCTGGGAGCTATGATGGTGGTGGTGGTGGCCTGAAGTCGGCCAAACTGCCAGCTGGCAGAGCCAAGGTCATGGCAACAAGTGTGGGTTGCAGAAATAATTTATACCTGCATCTGTTTGTGGAAAAAAAGAAAATGATTAGCCTGCCAAAAAGAAAAAGAAAAAAAACAAAGGAAACGGGAAACCAAATCAAACGACGGGAAATTTATCCAGAGAAAAAAGACAGAAAAATAAAATGAGGAAACGAAACGAACACTCGAGAAATCGCCAAACCCGAAAAGTCAGCACGAAACCGATGTGAAACCAACTCGCAAAGCAAAAAAAATCACTCAAAAGGGTGACTCATCTTCATGTGACCGGAACATCACACATGCCACGCACACCCAAAAATAAAGAGCAACAGAAAGCAACACAAGAACTGATACGAAAATAAATGATTCAAACAAAAATTGAAGCGAATATTAAGAAAACAATTTTCACCCTCTCAATAATGCAAAACAACAAGGGCACATTAAGTGACACACACACCTTACAAAGGGCGACTCAGTTTGCCGGGCACGAACCATCACACGCTTGCCGCCCATGCCTAAAGATCAATGGTAACCAAAGCAAAGTGAAAACGAATGCAAAATAAATAAATAGACGTGAATACAACCAAGCAAATCACAACTAAATCCCCCTCTCAGCAACGCAGATTCAGGAAGATGAGGGGCACATTAAGCAAAACACCCTTTACTCAGGACGCACGAGCACAACTGCGTATCAAAACAATGCCTGCCTGAACCTCAACAACGTCAAGCCCAAGGGACAAAAGCCATGACAACACACGAAATCCCCGCAACAAAAACAAAAATAATGTTCAAAACAAAGAAACCAAAGCTCAAAAACAAAAAACAAGGGGAATTCAAAAAGAAAAAAAAAAAAACAAGCAATAAACAAAAAGAAAAAACCAACGTAAACAAGGGAATTCAAAAGAATAAAACTCCAAGTAAACTAAACGGGAAAAAACAGCAATGAGTGTCTTTCTCTGGGAAAAAGCGCAAAACACGGCAGCGATTGTTATGTGTTCCCGCAAAACCGGTCCAAACACGCCGTATCAACGCAAAGGTCGCACAAGCCACGCGGATATAAACCAAAAACTCGCTCAGTTCCATGCAGCGAAATAGCGCTGGTAAGCCAGCCAACACGAAACGCAAGTGATCCCGCACGAAAAATTCAAGCCAAAGTTCAGGGGTCAAATTAGCAGCAGCAGCACTGGCAAAAAGGGAAACGGCACTGGCGAAAGGCAACCAGGAAGCAGAGCACCTTTTGAGGACGGCTCACTGCAGCGCAAACGAAAACGAAATGGGCCAAAGGCCAAAGCCATTCCGAACAGCAAAACACGTTTTCGAATTATTTACCTGCAAGGTCGGAGTTCACTCGCAATCAGCAAAATCTGCCGATGCGGACCAATGAAAAGCCGTCAAAGCCTTATCAACTCGGTATGAATGGCGTATTTTTAATTGCAATCGCAAAAAGCTCAAAATTATGTCACTTTCCCGGTGATAAATATCACTGGATTTTGTCTAAAAATAGACCGCAGGCTAAAAATAGACATGCCCCGATTTCGTGACCATATATGGTAACAAAACCCAGTCACGTGTTGCCCAAGCCGAACGACCAAAACTGCGCATGCAAAACAAAAGATTGTCATGCCACATTGACACATGCAAAACAGTCGCAACGCAAAAACTGCGATTCCAAAGAACAGTCCAAGGCCTGTGCGGAACCACGCTTGCTCCAAAAGTTTGTCATGCAAACTGCCTGAAACTGCGAGTTGGGACCAACACGCCACTTAAAATCGTTTCCACGCAACGCGAGAAACGAAGCACAGGTTACCTGCACAGATGGACGAACAGGAACGCTCGTCAGCTGTGCTGCAGGAAATCTTTCCGCCGCGCAAAAAAAATGTTCGGCGGACGTTGGGCTGCAATCAGCTGCTTGATGCGCCAATACAGCGATAGAAACCGCCTGGTCAAAGACGCGCAATTGCACCGAGAGAAGACAAGGCGCAGGATTTTTAACAGAAAACGGAAATGCAAATTGGAACTGCAGTAATCCCAACCCTCAACTGCTGACTTCGCACAGGAAAAGGCAAAATATGTTTTTCATTTTAACCCTTGAGAATGGGTCTGGCATTGAATTCTTTGAAATAACGACTGCACTGCTGCCAAGATGGAAGCAGTACAGGATGGTTATACACCCAAATTAAACGATGAAATTTTGATTATGAGGCTTTCAGCAACCATATGTAATCCATACACTCTCCTGAATTGACTGGCAAAAACAGTTTTTTTTATCTCATTTGTTTTAAAAGTTATCGTCATCCAAATGAACACTGTCTAATATACACAAAGGCATGGATTTCTGCCTCTCTTTGACATGGATTTGCCGCAAGTGTCTTTTTTTGCGCAAGCGGCACATTTAAAATACCTTTTCACAGCCGAATGAAATGCTGGGAAGTTAAAAAATGGCGACTTATCTGTGAAAACATCCCACCCCTTTGGAGCTGTCTCTTGGAACCCCACCACTGGGGGCTGCCTGCAGACCCCACACACTTCGGTTGGACCCCAATCCTCTTCAAAAAATGTTATCTCCACCAAGTCTGCACACATTACAACCACTGGTATTTTGAACCTGCGCACGTTTGTCTATGGGGATCGATTTAATTGTTACACAGCTCTAATTTTCGGCGAGCATATCCCAGGAAACCACGAGTTGTCGGAACAACCGTTGGGATTTTCGCAGCAGAAAATGCGTTCGTTGGTTCGAGGGTTGCCCCAACAGTAAAACTTTGCGCCTGAGGAAAGGCAACTGCTGTCCCAACCGATGGCATTTCCAACCACAATCATGCCAACAGTTAGCCAATTGATGTCCCAACATTGTGGGTTCCCACCGTAAAAATAAATGCCGAAGGCCCTGCCGCAATGTAGTCGATACAACCGTTCGCATTTGCAGTTGGGATCACCCAGGACGAATGGAGCAAAATGCTTCCTTAAAGCATTTTGGATCACCGTTGGAACAACCGTCGACAGAATGCTGGAGCGCAGATCACGACTCATTGTCACCACTGCCATCTGTGAAGAGCAATGCGATTTCAAATAGTTCTGATGATGGGCGCAAGTGTGGTTCCATCATCACAATGTTTTTTTAGTCACGTTACAGACAAAGAGATGGCAGGAAAATCGAATGGAAGGAGAACATATTGAACGCAAATTTCGAGCTCATCCCCCCTGAACAGAAGGAAAGACATTCAACGTCCTGCCACCTTTTCAGGGTAATTTTTTTTTTTATCTTTTGGAAGCAATCGCAAGCGGATAATGGCACAAGGACTCCTTTTTCAGGTTCAAAACCCAGCTTTTTGTTCAAAGATCGCTCGCTGCAGAAAAAATACTGGGCCACAGCAGCAGGATGCTTGGTCGCGTTTTATGTCTCCTATTTATGCAAAAGCAAAACCTCTGTCCTCTCAGAAGTGAATGGAATTGAATGACCAATTTAATAAAGCTCACTGAACCGACTCGTGATGCAAAAATCGTGAAACAACAGCACAAATTCCGCTCAGAAGCAAATACCGTGCATAATCTGTTCTTTTCTGATCAAGATCGAAAAAAAATTTTGATCGAAATAAATTTGTTTGAAGCAATTTTGACAATTCTTTGCATCGGACAGGATTCGAACCCGACATGGTGGAGCCAGAACGACAAAACTCTTTCGCCATTTATTGGATTCCAAATTAATGCAACCCCTTGACCACTCGACTAAACAGGCCGACGCTTGGTTTCGTCTTATTGCTCTTTTTTTCGTAAAACTTTTGGGAATAGGCCAATTCCGCTGTGCTTCAACTAACATTCCTCTAATACTAGTTCCGTTGCTTCAACATATTAAAATCACATTGATTCAACATAACGCAAGCCGAGCGGCATGCACTTGGCAAGGAATGCAAAGTCAAAGCTATTCGCAAAGCAAACGAAAAAAAGATGCCGTAAGGGCACAGAAATTCAAGTAACCCAGCGCATGCACGTTATTTGAATTAAAAATTTCTAAAATTGCGCTTCTGTTTTTCACTTCGATGTGATTCATCACAAAGAAAATATTCAATTTTTTTTGCATATAATTTCATGACATGAGAAAATACAAAACCAGAACAGTCCAACGAACGCAGGCTAACCCAGCAACATGTGCGTTATTTTTGCCAATTTTAGCCAGCAAAAGATTTTGAGTGCGGCCAATTCGGTTGAAAAATAAACAACGAAAAGAAAAAAGTTTTCAACCACGACATTGATTTTTCCAACTGAAATGATGAAAGTGCCAATTGGACAAAATGTGCTGCCAGTAGCACATATACCTCGTCGCTTGCACGCGGTTCTCATCACAACACCGGCAGCGTTGGGCCAGGACAGTACTTGGATGATGGGGGACCACCCTTGTACCCCTGGCTGGAACACTCGGAACATTTTCAGCGCTCAGCTGTGCCTCTACGAGGGGTGGTCAAGTTCCATTGAGCTTTGGCAAGTGATCGATGGATTTCAGAGCTTAAATTTGGTGGACTATCTAGACCTTCTCTAATTAGCACCCTGCCAAATTGGCACCTTTCCGCCATCTCTGGATTGGCTTCACCAGCTCTTTTTAGAAGAAGCCCTCCTGAGGCAACGGAAAGCAACTCATCCGCTGCCGCTTTCAGCTCCATGGCATTTTGAAGGTGCTCCCAATGGTTTTCTTTAGCCAAGGTTGGGAAAGGGAGGTAATCTGCTGGTGCCATTGTGCGAAAAAGGCATGACAGGGCAGTATTTTCATGTCGAGGTCAAGAAATGCTTCAACTCCAACCTTGTTTTTCAAAGCAAGGGTGCAGACTGTTGGGATAAGGGTGTCTTTAGGGACCTTCCCTCGATTTTCCAATTTATTTCCTGTCTTACTTTCTGAACCAAGAATTCATGATGTCAGTTGATGCTGGTTTTTACATGTTTTAGTCAATCCCCCAGAACAAAACCCTGAAAACCCCAAACACCTACCGCCACCCCCTCCCAAGGACGTTTGGGCATACCCATACCTTGCAGCTCTTGCATATAGCAGGGAATGTAATCACACAACCTCTGGCTTTCTTGTCATCATGCTTTCTTTAATTTAATTGGCCACTGTGAGTCAAAAATCATGTCAGACTGAGATGCTTCATCTGGCACAAATTCATTCAGAATGCCAGGTGACGGAGGCGGACATACTAAATCAACACCAGAAAAGAAACTATGCACATCATGGAATTGAATTTTCGTCTAGAACCCATTGAAAGATCAAAGTCAAAGTGTGCAAAAGAAGAAAAGCCTTGGACAAGTGCAACACTTTGGTGGTGTTTGACCACCACTAGCACTGGTGTTTGACATGAAAAAATGTGAGGCTGTGTCTTCTGAGAGGAAAAGAAAATGGTGACTCATCTCAACTACAAAAAAATTGCTGAAAATATTCAAAATGTGGATTGGCAATCTTTGAAGCTGTTCCAGCAAAAAGATGTGTCATCAGCAGTTGATATATTTATCTATGCTTTAAATCAGATAATTGCTACTCATACTACTCAAAAAAACTACTCCAAGACAATGGAATTAAGAAACATCCTTATATAACTCAGGGAATACTTATTTCGATTAAAAAGAAGGATAAGTTATTTATTCTTCCAAAAGAAACCCTTTGCGGCAAGATATCAAAGACCGTTACAAAAAATGCATCCAGATTGAAAAAGATAATAAAGAAAGCAAAAATTGACTTCTTCCTTCATGAACTTGGCAACAGCAGAATGATTCTCGTAAAAAAATGGCGTGTAATTAAAGTGCACTGCATAAAGGTGAAAGGTCCACAAAATTGCCAATAAATGTAAATGGATCCCCAGCTGAAATTGAACGCAAAGCAAATGACTTCAATGAATTCTTTGTATCCATTGGAAAGAAATTGGCTTCTAAGATTCCTCAAACTGATTTAGTCCATATTC
>JASGXE010019179.1:0-10387 GCA_030068105.1 Sinentomon sp. SZTP_YWyxl
CCGAATTTATCACACACATTGGCAAGTGTTTCAGAAATGCCTGCCCATCTCCACCTTGCCTCTATGGCAGCGAACGTTGCAGTATCTTCAACAAGGTCGGAAGTGCTGTCTCTGTATCGCAAGATATTTGGGGTGGCACGAACTTGGGTGGCCAAACAACCGGATGACACAGAGAATGAGAGGCAGTACATCAAGGAAGAGGCAAGGCATCTGTTCAGGGTGAACAAGGACCTGACTGATCCGGCTGATATCAGAGAGAGGATCAGGGAAGGAGAGGCAAGACTAACGATGGGTAGTGCAAGTTTGATAATTTTTTTGATTTTATTTTCCCTCGCCTTTGTTGGATCCACACTGACATATTATGCTTCTGCAGTAATTGTGGATGCTCCCTCATCCTTGTTAAATCCACACCGGCATATTACGTTTCTGCATTTACTATGGATGCTTCCTCATCCTCGTTTCATCCACACCAGCATATGTTATGTTTCTGCATTTTTTGTGGATGCTTTTATGCCACAGAATGTTCTCAGCATTCCGAGATCTGTTTCTGAAGTCTCCGAAGTGACATCTATGGCAGCGATGGATCGGTTTTGTCTGTATTGGGCTCCCTTTTGACAAACCGAATACTCTGCCTGCTAAGTTGTTCTCCATTTCTCCTGCTGCCAGAAAATGCATGCAGCTATGCCCTTCCTTATTGGCCATGTTGGTGTGTGTGGGGATCTGAATTTGGGTGAGGGAGGTTTGGTATTCTGGGGTGGGGGCTGAATGTAGAAATGGTTGGAGAGCAAAAGTCCTTCCAGATGAGATAAGTATCACGCTTGTGCCCTGTGTGGTAATATTGCCTGTGCCACATCATGCATGTACGTTTGCCTAAAATGCAAGAATAAATAAGGATGTTGAAAGCTTCTCATTCCTGAATATGTTGCTTGGAAGAAGGAAGTCTGCTCTGGCCTCATGAAAGCATGATTCGCAAGCTGGCAATTTTCACATTAAAGTGTGCAAGTTAGACATTCTAGAGAAGCGTGATTTTTTTCTATTTTTTTTTGCGTAAAAAGTTGATTATTTTCTAAAATGTGGGTACAGGGTTGCCACCAACTTGGAATTCCAGGGGACTTGCGTTGGTCATGGAAAGCTTGAAAAACTTTGGATGTCTGGAAAATGTTGTCATGTTAAGCCAAAATTTTCCAATTCTGCTTTTTCCTCTAAGCAAGCCATGAAGTTGAAGTTGTAATTTCTCTTTCCAGCTCTTACCGTGGGGTGATCCAGTGCGGATTAGCGCTAATCCGAGGTTGCGAATTAAATTTTCGCCATTTACTTCAATGGAAAAAAATTACTCTGCAACCTCGGATTAGCGCTAATCCGCACTGGATCACCCCACGGTTAATTTCTAACAAACAAAAAATCCTAGTTTTATTTTTTTTAAACAGGCCTTTTCACGGCTGCAATTCTGTGCCTTGCAAATTTCAGTAATGGTGGCCCAATCGTACTTCCTCACAGAATTGAAGCAAACAAAGTTATCCGTCCGTTTGCTGCTGGGCCCACACATTCGATATATTCATTTTGCCAAGCGGACTAAAATTTTTTGTTCGTAAAAGCTACTTGCATTTTAAAGTAAGAGTGGTCACTTTTTTATTTTCACCAGCTACTCACTATCGAATCCCGTATCCACGGCCCGTTTACAGTCCGCAAGGGAGCTATTCATCGAAGAAGTTGAGTGCTCGTCACAGGCAGAAGCAAGAGCAACTGATCAAGGATTCGAGACCAGTCTATTTGAGATCAATTGACAGTCATGTTGGAAGTTCATCTGAAGGTGGAAAGCAAGATTCTGACGATAAGGAAAAGGAGGGTGCTAAAAATTGAAACCCATGTTTCATGTTGAATATCTTACCACTTATGTAAATATTTTGTAAATGATTGTAAAATTTGTTGATTTTTATCAAACACAATAAATTATGTTGTTGATGCCCCAGTCACGTGGATTTTTCATTGAATTTTTGGATTTTCATCTCGGTTACTTTCTGGGATGGATAAAGATTTTTGTGCAACCAAGGTGCAGGCGTTGAAGTGCTCCAAAATATCAGATAAAACATTTTTAATGCATGTTCACTGTCCAAACAGTTGCAGGACTTCGGTTGCGATGATTATTTTGCTATTAAGCATAAAAAAATGTGGCAAGGAATTAGATTACACACAAAAATAAACAATGGCAAGTGTTAATTTTTTGCAAAAACAACTAAAAATTGAAGATCCCCATTTACAACCGAAGTTGAAATCATCACTTCTGGAAAGCTTCTCGATTCTGGACAGAATTCTTTTATCTCATGCCTGCAAAACGGTGAAAAGAAAGAAATAAAGGCAGCAGGCAGGTTTTGGAGGCAGCGTTTATTGGAAAAATCCATTACGAAGGCTGTTCAAGTTCCGCTGAACTGTAGACTGTTGCACTTGTCCAAGTCTTTTCTTCTCTTGCACACTTTGACAGTGGTCTTTCAATGGTTTCCAGGCAAAATTTCAATTCCCTGATGTCCATAGTTTATTTTCTGTGGTTGATTTAGCATGTCTGCCTCCGTTACCACCTGACATTCTGACTGAATTTGTTCCAGATGGAGCATGTCATTCTGACATGATTTTTGACTCACAGATGCCATTTAAATTAAAGAAAGCATGATGGCAATAAAAACCAGAAACTGTGTGATCACAATCCATGCTACATGCATGAACTGCAAGGTATGGGTAAGCTCAAACGTCTTTGGGATGGGTGGGGGTAGGTTTTTGGAGTTTTCATGGATTTGTTCTGGGGGATTGAGCAAAACATGGAAAAACCAGCATCGACCGACATCATGAATTCCTGCTCCATACAGTATACGTAAGATAGGAAATAAATTGCAAAATCAAGGAAAGGACCCAAAAGACATCCTTATCCCAAAAGTCTGCACCCTTGCTTTGAAAAACAAGGTTGGAGTTGAAGCATTTCTTGATCTCAGCATCAAAATACTGCCCAGTCATCAATTTTTCGCACATTGGCACCAACAGACTACCTTCCTTTCTCAACCTTGGCTAAAGAAAATCATTGGGTGCACCTTCAAAATGCCATGGAGCTGAAAGCGGCAGCGGATGAGTTGCGTTTCGATTCCTCAGGAGGGCTTCTTCTAAAAAGAGCTGGTGACGCCAATCCAGAGATGGCAGAAAGGTGCCAATTTTGCATGGAGCTAGCTATAGAGGGTCTAGATGGTGCACAAAATTTAAGCTCTGAAATCCATCGATCACTTGCCAAAGCTCAATGGAACTTGAACACCCTTCGTACATGTGATTTATTTCTTCGCCACTGCGATTATTTTTCAAATGTGTGCATTTTGTAGCATGGTTCTACAAACTGAAGCCAGGGATGAACCTTGGCAGAAGAAAAATCCCTTTTCACTCTTGAGATAACCAGGTTGTTTCGAGTGGTCCAATTTTGCAACAACTGTCATATACATCCATGTTTTTTTAAAGATATAAAACATGGAGATCATTCACATTTGTGTATGGTGGCTTGTTTTAAAATTGAATTGAATTCCTTTTCTCGTTTTTAAAATTGAAAATGTTACGATTGATGTTGGCAGCATGTTGGGTCTTTAAACTTTGCCTCCTGATATCTCTGACCATAAAACATGGAAAATGGAAATCAACTTTTTCATGGCATCAATTCTCGCTAAACAGATTTGTGACCAATAATTGAAGTTGGAATGTGGGGCCTGTGCTTGTTCGCACAGATTTATTGTTTCTTTCTCTACCGGAAGGCAGTTTCAGTGCTAGAAAAACCATGCGCGAAGTTGCGCTGTGCTCTGACACCCCATATTGAGCTGTGACCGAGGCATCTGATTATGCCGTGAAGTCAATGGTTCGCAATGAAAGCCATGTGAACTTTCAATTCAATGAAAGCATTCGCACCATTCTTCATGAAAAGATGGACATTCATAACTTGCATGCAAAATGGGTCCCTCACACACACTGTTTCCTGATCATAAAAATAAATGGAGACGTAGAGTGTTCGATTTGTGTAATCATACGAAAGATGTTAACAAGCCAGTGATGCAGTTCTAAATTGCTACTGGAAAAGGTACGTGGGAAGCATCCAATCAACATCATCAAACTGTTTTTCCACAAGAGTTTTGCTCGACTCAGTTACAACTTGGCAATTTTTCACGAACTATGGCAGACTAGTCAGCAAATTCATGACCATATCAGTCCAATGCGCATTCATATCCAATGCACATTCGATGCAAACGATATTCGAATGAATTCGATCTAAGCGCCACTCGAACCAAATTAAATTCGGCGCAAATATCATTTGGAGAAAATCACATTCGGACCAAACGCTGTTCAATCTAAGGTGCATTCGGACTAAAAACCGTTCGAACAGAAACAAATTCGATCCAAAGGCAATTCGGACAAAAAGCCATTCAGATCAAACGGTTGGAACAAAACAGCATTCGACCAGAAAAACCATACGAACTAAAACGCATTCGGACTAAAAACCACTCGAACCAAGATGCATTCGATCCAAAGGCAATTCGGACAATACGCCACTGGGACCAAATGCCGTTCGATCAAAACAACATTCGACCTAAAAGTCATTCGACCCAGATGACATTCTATCCACTTCCCCCTATCCCTATATGACGCAGAAACCCTTCTATGTCTGTCGTTTTATACGATAGACAGAGAAAAATTTATTTATTTTAAAAAATTTATTTATTAAAAAAAATTATAATTTATTATTTATAAAATTTATTTATATATATAGAAAAATAAATTTATGTAGTTTGGGTTTGTAATTGAATAAATAGAAATCTCTTTTTTTTCTTTTTTTTTATATTCTTTTGTTTTTTATTTTCTTATTATTTATTTATTTATTTTTTATTGATTTGTAAAAATCCATCCATTTAACGATCAAAAGTTGGAGATTTCGTCAAAATCTCTATCTTGATATACCCACCAATAGAGCTTCTGAATTTCTCAGATATTTCTCTTTGATTTTAACCCATTACTTCGAAAATTCATTTACCAATGATGCACCACACAACCAAACTCTTGGCTATATAAGTGTGTCGGATGACAATGGCCATTTGATATCCAGTTGATACCAATAATAAAGAATTAGTAGGCTAATAACTTTCAGGCTGCTGAATGTGATTGGTTGTTCAGCTGACAAAGAACAGCTGCATCAGCATGCCATAGGATACACAGCATCTCAAACTCACCTGGAAAGTAAGCCGACTGCTGGTGGTGGTAGTAAAAATCAAGTTCTGTTGGCAGCAATTAACTTCAAGTTGAGATTTTTGGTGACGAGTTGCTAAAATTATTCAGTACTTGAGAGGTGCTTACAAGGATCATGGTTTCCGCTCATGCGACGCAATAGGGGGAAATATTTGCCACAGTGTTTACGGACAGGATAGAAGCCCAAGATTTCAGCAGCATGTGCTGAACAAAGGCTGGTACCATATTTTTGCCTGAACTAGTTAAGGATGTGAACATATCGAATCTCCCATACACCTTGCGCCTTGACGAGAGCATGCACTGATTCAATGGATTCCAATACCCCTCTACCTTTCCTGCTCTCTGCAGGGCTTAGATAGAGGTGGATATTTTGATGATGTGCATTGAAGTTTGCATTCATATCACTATGCAATATAGATCTCAGAAGCCTGTAGTTTAAATGAGATGAGTTTAAATTTTATGTTTTTATGTTAAATTTTATGATTTTTCTTGATGCCAAATGTCTAGCGAATGCCAAAAAGTGCAAAACTGTTTGCTGAAAATTATAAAAAAAATTCCTTGAAAAAAAAAATTCCCATATCTTTTCGCATATTTTTGAAATTTTTTTCCTATATTCCAATAATATTTTGGTCTACTGCCGCTGGACGCCCTGTTAAACCTTTGCTGCGTAAAATCGCGGCAGCATTGAACAACCGTCAATACGTTCTCTCAATAATTTTGGTCTGTTAACAAGCTGTCTTTCAGCCTCCTGCAGTTTTGCTTGGAAACTGCCACACAGACTAGATTTCTTGCCAATGTTCCTCTTGGGGAATTAATTGGCACAGCACAGAGTCGGTTCGAGTCTTTCCTCACCTGCTGTTTGGTGCCTCGACCAATCATGAGAGGGGCCTCTTCTACCTAATTTTATGAGGTGCTTCTTCCACCCGATTTGTCATTTTTGGGGCAGTTTCGCATTCAGTTTTTTATTCAAGGATTGCTCCACAGTTTTTCCCCACGCTATTGTCATTTGATGGGAATGATGGTCCAGGTTTTGTGTTTGATTCTCCGCTTCAACTCTACAGCTGCACATTTGCAAATTGCTTCGATTGGGATCCTAATCTTTGCCACAAGGGGGCAGTCTAATTGGTGTCACTTGCCTGCTCGGCTGCGGTGGATGGGTTACCTCAAATTTATCAAACATGCTGTCGTGGGCAGACCTCTGGCAAAGATTCCTGCATTGTTCCGTTAAGGTCAAACCAGAAGAACCCATCATTCTTTGGTGCACAACTGGCTCCACTTTCCTTCCGAAAGTCAGGCCAGAAAGGATTGTTCGAATTACAATTCGATAAACAACGGTTCTGACCCGGTGGATTAACATTCAAAACCCAATTATTGTTGCGGAACAAAAATGTGCAAGCGTTGTTGCACCAGGGCGTGTCCAAATAAATACGCACATGCCATACAACGCTTCTTTTTAATTCAGATTTTGCTCGACGTTTTTAGAACGGATTGGAAATTAAAGGTCTTCCTGTAATTCTTGTCTGGTTCCATCTAATTGAAGGGGTTTTTTCTTCGTTCATGAGCACATTAATTTGGAAATCCTTTGTGTTATGGTGCTGTTGGGCACGGCGAAGGATCACGACAGGAGTTCTGACTTCTATTATTTTGTCTGGAGTTTGACGAGTGGAAAAGTCGAGCTACTCAAAATTGAAGCGAGAATCCATACAAAGCTTCTGATGTGACTGGCCACAAGGAATTCAAGCATTTATTGCAGACCTCTTCAATGAAACTGGAATGTCGCAAGCATGAAAACTTGAATTATGCAATACACAACTGGAACCCCCAGCAATATTGCATTCCAACCATTGTTTCAATTGGTCGAGGAATGCAACGACAGGAGAAGAACACTGGACTGAACTGGAACTGGAGTGAGCAGATCAGCATGATTGTCAACAACGCCAAGGCTGCTTTTGGAGCTATCCGGCGCAATCTGTCTCACACAGCGAAGGATATCAGGTAAATGGCCTACAAAACAATGTCTTCCCTGTTCTCGAATATAGATGCTGTGCCTGGTATCCCTTTCTTGTGAGTCACATTGACGCTCTTGAAAAGGTGCAGAGAAGTACTGCCCGTTTCATCATGAATGACTACCGCTCCACATCCAGTGCAACGGCTATGCTTAGAGAGCACGGGCTCTTATCCCTGTTTCAAAGAAGGTCGCACAGACGCCTTTACACTTTGAAAAAAAAAAAAATCCTTGTTAGCCGGTCTCATGCCAACAAATTTTTGGTCCTGACGTTAAATTAAACGCTCACTTTCTCTCTTTTTTTCCGAAAACCCTTCGGGAGTAGAATACGTATACCCTCCCCAAGGACTCTGATTTTATCAGAAATCCTCCTGCTCTTTAAGAGTTCAACTTCACTGCTCAATCTCTTGCCATTCTGCATTGATTGTTCGTTTTTGCCATAAGTTTTTTTTTCTCTCGTCATGTTTTTGAACAGTCGTTTTATTTCCTTGTTTTTTCTCCTTGCATGTCATTGTGTCAAGTTTTTATACGGAGCCATTTTGAATACCCGGGCCATAGGCGAGTTTTTCAGACTTTTGAAAGCACGGCGCAATGTAATTTCCCATTTCGCATGCGCCGCAAAACATATTACATGAAGTAATGCATTTAACAGCGCTTACTAGATGGGGAATAACATTGCCCCGTGCTTCAAAAGTCTGACAAAAATCTTCTATGGCCCGCGTATTTTGAATGTCTGAGTATACGCTGAATACCCGGGCCACAGGCAATTTTTTCAGACTTTTGAAGCACAGGTCATTGATTCCCCATTTCGCATGCGCCGCAAAACACATTACATGAAGGAGTTCGTTTAGCAGCGCTTTCTAAATGAGGAATAACATTGCCCCGTGGTTCAAAAGTCCGACAAAAGTCTCCTGTGGCCCGGGTATTTTGAATGTCTGAGAACATGTATTTGCATTTTCGTCCATGGCAAATCACAAATACGGTGGGATCTCCGATATTCCATCGGAAACCAAAACATCAGAACGATTTGCTGTGAATTTCGGCTTTGGCCCTGCTGCCAGTCGAACCATTGCAAAGCGAACATGTGTTTTGGAAAAGCATGCTTTTTTGCGCTTGCGCACGGAATGTGAGACAACTAATTTGACAGGAAAGTATTTCACTTTTTCCTCTGTGGCAATTCTGCCAGTAGGTCCCAAGCTTTTAAGTCTTAACGAGTCACTGGAAACGTTTATAAATGGCTGAATTTGGAAGTCAAGAAAGTGCAGAGCTGCGATCCCACGGACCTCCAGAAATGACACTCCTGATCGACTGACTTGTCGGTGGCAAGTATTTTTTTTTTTTTTTTTTGGTTTGACTCAGTTTTGCCCCAGGTGCTGTGAGAAAACGGAAAGGTTGCCTGACAGCGTTTACACTGAAAGAATGGAGCCTGTAGTAAGCTGTACAGGACTGTGAGTATTTCGGCCACTGCGATTTGCAAAGTTTGCATAAACAAACGGGTGACAGCAGCGAGTTCCCAATTGGAGGATTAAAACGAAAGTGCTTCCGCTGTGAAGGAATTTCAGAAAACAATAGACTGTCGCTTCTCCCTCCTACTCCCACCAAATTCCCGCCTGAGAGCGAAACCTGTTCTGAAAGAGACCAAATGCAAATAACTTGCTGGGAATATTTTCACCTGCCAGGCAGCATAATCGGCCTAGCTGCAGCCCTATTAGCCGAGGCGACTTTTTGGAAGGACAACGGGCCTTGGAACTTTTTTTCTATTTTTAAACGAGGAATAATCGAATGGCCACGGTGCCATCCGACGAAGGCAGAGGTCACATCCACGACGAAGGCAGAGCAATCCAGAGAAATCCAAAAATGTTCACTCCAGAACGAAACTGGCAACTGGTTTAGCAGAACAAAAAGGGTAGTCTGCAATTGTGCAGATTTGCCCATAAAAGTTTTCGCAATTGTGCAAGTTTTGCGCGTGAAAAATTTCCTAACAGTTTTTTCCGTCAAGAAAACACATTGTCATGCGTTTTTCCATTTCACTTTTTCCGTTTGGTCGTCATTTTTAAAAATGTGACTTGCTAACGCCTGCTGGGTGGGTTCTTGTCCCTTGAGCTGCGAGTGCATCAGAAGCCAGTGGTGCAGCCCGAGCGCATCATTATCGTCCCCTTGGGAATTATTTCTGGTCAAAAATGGCAAATTTTGGAATTTTTGTCATTTTTTTAAGTCTTCTCTAGCAATCACTTCAAGTGTGCCATGGGTCTTGTCCCTGACACATTTTTCTTTCCGGTAATCTCTTGATCGTCGGGCATTCAAAAAGTACTGGGTTCTCAAAAATATTTTTCCCCTTTCTGGCCGGTAACAGCAGTCCGTCTTTCTGGACAACTCTAGCTTATCCACCCTGTTCCACAGAATTTCATTCCCTTTGATGCTATTTTCGTAAGAATCCGTTTATCGGCCTGCCATCTTGCGAATGGGGGACACAGCTAGGAACATAGGAAGTCCGAGCAAAAGCACCGGCGGAAGTTGGTATGGAAGTCGCAGCTGAACGAGCCGGGCTCTTCGGATTTTATTTGCTCTCGAGTCCGTTGGGCTGGATGGAATCCGGATAAATTTTTATTTTCATATTTCGGATTCCATTTCCCTCCTTCTTTTGGCCTTTTTCTTTTATTATTGCCACTCGGACGCAAGGTTTTTGATTTTTCTACCTTTTTTTCTCCTCCATCCTTTGTCTTATCAGTCTATACCTCTCCCTCTTTCCTTTTTTCGTCCCTTTCTCTCTCTCCAATTTGTTGTTTTTATCTTGTGGCTTATATTTGTCGTTCAGCCCAAGGCATAAAGGGACATAAAAGGTTTTCCGATGTCCACCTCAGGCCTGTAGGTAGGCAGGGATATGGTATTGTAGCAGTCTGCAGACCACATTATTTTTGTCCTTGTTATTTTCGCTTTTGCATCAGGTTATCCCACTTTGCGCTTTGTTTCTGCTCACATGGGATCGCCTTATCTGGCAGAAAACTCCGCTGAAACGAAAGCTTCGTCTAGAAAAAATAGTTTCTGTTGCTCTCCCCTGGATTTTGAACCCAGGCCGTTTTCAACCCACAATGTGAGGGGAAAGGAATCCTTCACAATGGTATGACG
>JASGXE010019182.1:0-17463 GCA_030068105.1 Sinentomon sp. SZTP_YWyxl
CCAACACCCAAAAAATCAGAGAAGCTGGAAAAGACAAGAGCCCAAGGCGAGGGACAAAGCACCACGACCAAAAATCCAATTCTGTCTACCAAGAGAAATTGACCCATGAGCCTTCAGGGCGATATCGGAAAAATCATGGGAAGGAGCCAGAGAAAATTTTCTAAAATTGGATTTTTTTATGTATGGGTGGCTTGACGCCAAGCCCCAACGAAAAATAACTGGATGTGGGGTTTGAGGTGAAAGCAAAAAACAAAACAACAGAAGCCAGAATGAAAAACAAGATTTGCCACTGCGGCCATTTCCGACCCCCTTGCAACAAAACAGCCGTCTGTCCTGCAGATTTAGGTCACGCATGCAACACCCGAGATGCCCGTCCCCAATTGTCGCGGGTCCTCTCCGTCCTAACCACCTGAAAGGTTTACTTTGTCGGGAAGCGAAAAGGACCACCGACCGGAATCCGATGCGCTCAAGTGTCACAGTCTCACAATCTCAGCACACTCTCGGCTGTCTCAGCACACTCAACTGGCTCCACAGGACAGACCACTGCTTCACCGCAAAAAAGTCGGAAACAACGCAAAAGAGAATCAAAAATCAAAACACTGAAAAATGGCTCAATTGCCGGCCATGTTGAATTTCAAATTCGAGCGCAGGCAAAATTTTCCGATCCGATCGCGTCGGCGGCTGGAGAGAGAATGATGTATGGGTGGCTTGGCGCCAACCCCAATGAAAAATAACTGGATCGGGGTTTGAGGTGAAAAGCAAAAAACAAAACAACAAAGCCAGAATGAAAAACCCAAGATTTGCCACTGCGCCATTTTCCGACCCCCTTGGAACAAACAGCCGTCTGTCCTGCGGTTTAAGGTCCGCAGCAACACCCGAGACGCACCGTCCCCAATTGTCCGGGTCCTCTCCGTCCTAACCACCTGAAAGGTTTACTTTGTCGGGAAGCGAAAAGGACCAACGACCGGAATCCGATCGCTCGAGTCACAGTCTTCACAATTCAGCACACTCTCGCCTGTATCAGCACACTCTCGACTGGCTCCACAGGCGACCCTGCTTCCCCACCGCAAAAAGTCGGAAACAACGAAATAAAGAATCAAAACACTGAAAAATCAAAAAATGGCTCAATTGGCGGCCATGTTGAATTTCGAATTCGAGCGCATGCAAAATTTTCCGATCCGATCGCGTCGGCGGCTGGAGAAAGAATGAAATTCCCAGTGATTGCGAAAATGCTCGCTGCACCCTCTGCATATTTCGTTGGTATATGCCGTGATATATCATATTTCGTTGGCAGCTATGCCGTGATCTAAATGTTCACATGCTAAAAAGGGGGCATTTGCCAAGATTTCAACTTTGTAGAGAGGTGAAATTTGAATATTTTGGTGTATTTCTTCCTTCTCTAGGGGGAAGTCGCCCCTGCGCTCCCGCTACAATTTAAGCACTGCCTGTCAACATGTGGATTCGGCAATTTCAGAGAAGATGCCCTTCCTTATTCGTAATCAAAGTTTACCAAACCTGACCCATTATTGAATAACCCCTCATTGTTGAGTTGGCCACCCTTTTGAATGCTGCAGGACTCCCTCGTCAATTTCTTGGGTGTTTTGGCCCAGTGGTGGAGGCTCGCGCTAGTATTGCTAATTTCTCCACCCTTCCCGGCCTCGTTCTGTTTTTTTGTCCTCGTTTTCTTCTGTCATATTTTTTCCCTTATGAATTTAGCTAAATGTGTTTGGGATAAATCCCTGGTTACCTAATTATTTAATTTCCGTTTTGTGCCTGTATCAGCCTGTTTGCATGTATGTTTTGACATTGTGTACCGCATTGCCATTATTGTTTTAATAAAGCTCATACACCATACACCATAATACAGCCTGTTTTGCTGTTTTTGGTCGCTTTGGATGTGCGCTCTGGATGCTTTGCTGTTTTTGGGTGTGTGTCCGGGTATGTTATTTGGCTGTTTTTAGGTGCATGCCTTTGAGATGGTTGGCTGTTTTTGAGTGCATGCCGGGATTCTTCGCTGTTTTTTAATGTTTTTGCATGTGTCCTCGATGGTGTTGGCTGTTTTTGGGTGCTTCGGGTGTGTACTCGGGATGTTTGGCTGTTTTTGTGTGTTTTGTCTGTTTTTTTTTTTGGATGTGTGTCGTGTGATGTTTGGCCATTTTGGTTGCGTGCCAGCGGGAATAATTGGCTGTTTTTGGGTGCGTGCCCGGGGATGTTTTGCTGCTTGTGGGTGTTTGCCCGGGGATGTTTAGCTGTTTTTGGGTGCGTGACCTGAGCTATTTGGCTGTTTTTGGTGTTTTTATGTAAGTATATTTGGGTCTGTACCCGTGAATGCTTGGCTGTTTTTGGGTGTGTGGCCGGAAATGTTTGTCTGTTTACGGGTGTGTGCCCAGGGATGTTTGGATGTTTTTTTCGATGCTTTCGAGTGTGTGTGCTCGGTTGTTTGGCTGTTTTTGGGTGTTTTGGGCGTGACCCGGGGATGGTGGGCTGTTTTTGCGTGTTTTGGCTGTTTCTGGGTGTGTGAGCGGGGAGCGTCGAATTTGTCAAACGCACCGGAATTTGTCAACCTCGTCCCAGAGTACGTCATATGGCATTACTCCTGCATAACAGGAAATTTCATCTGAAAAGTGAACCGCAACATAAATAAATTAGTTTAAAGGCAATTTCCAGTAGTGTTTTTCAGCAGCTCACCGATTGGCCGAGTGGATAAGATGTCTGCTCGTAAAATCGATGTTGTCCATTGTTGGTGGGTTCGAATCCCACCCGTGGCAAAAATATGGAGAAATTTTTTTTTTCTTTAGAATTTATTGTGGGCTGAGCAGAGGCATTGGGCGAACAATGAGGCTGTGTTTGTGACGAGTTCGGTCAGGTTCAGTTTCAATCAACTTAAGTTTTTTTTTCTGGTGGCTCAATTTTTTGAATAGAATCATTTTTTTTCCCGTTTTTTTTATTTCACAAATTTTTAATGTTCATATTTCAGTCATGTACAATTTTGATATTTCATTGCATGACAGACGAGATACCAAAATGCAGAGAGAAATAAATCGCATCAGAAGGAGACAATTTTCTTCTTGCAGCAGTTTAGTTCGTGAACAAAATTTAGTGTATGAACAAAAAACTCAAATGTGTCAGCAGGAGATGAATGCATCACGAGCACAAAGGGCAAAGCAATACCAACCTCTGATGAATGCCATTCCCGTTCCATCCAGCAATCAGATGTATCAACAGAACACAATCGAAAATCATTCATGATTTGGTTGATGGATGATGCAGAAAATGATGCATAAACAGCACACCTTGCACAAAACACATGATAATTCGTGTTCGTCATCCGAACAAAGCAATGTTTAAAGGCCAATGAAACAGCCATAGACATTTCCTAAATGAAAGGGAATATGCATTCACCACGTGGTAGTGGTGATGCCACAAAAAGAAGAAAAAGAAATAGGAACATATTAGACAGGCTTGCCATTTTTATTGTTTACCTACAAACTTTTGCTTTTACCCTGAAATTCACAAAAATAGAGCCCTACCCAAACTCCTATTCATCTTCCATTTCCTTTTTAAAGGCAAATGAAAACCATAGAATGCAAATCACCGAGGCAATGTGACAGCAAAGCTGGTGGAGTTATGCCTC
Organism: Sinentomon sp. SZTP_YWyxl; assembly: GCA_030068105.1. NCBI lineage: Eukaryota > Metazoa > Arthropoda > Protura > Sinentomata > Sinentomidae > Sinentomon > Sinentomon sp. SZTP_YWyxl. Next base: position 3,635 of record JASGXE010019182.1, read on the forward strand.
GGTGAATTTCAAACGGAGTCAAGAAAAAGGCCTACAAGTGCGTGATGGGACAGAAAATTGCGTGATGGGACGTATGCCCAGGGCTGCAAAAAGAGGAGCAACCTTGTAACCAGGTTGCAGGGATGGCAAGCACCACTTGGGATGGCAAGGCAGACCTTGGGACGGCAGCAAGAGTTTTTATCACCTTCGGGAGAAGATTTGCTTGAAAATATAGATGCAGATAACATTGAAACCCAAAGCAGGAGCCCAGCAACTGCGACTATTTGAAGATTCATTCAATGCAATGGACTTGCATTGAATGAATCTTCAAATAGTCGCAGTCGCTGGGCTCCTGCTTTGGGTTTCAATGTTATCTGCATCTATATTTTCAAGCAAATCTTCTCCCGAAGGTGATAAAAACTCTTGCTGCCGCCCCAAGGTCTGCCTTGCCATCCCAAGTGGTGCTTGCCGTCCCTGCAACCTGGTTGCTCCCCTTTTTGCAGCCCTGTATGACGCAGGACTGGGTGAGAAAATCCGGTGTGTTTGACAAATTCGCGACCGGGGATGTTTGGCTTTGTTTGATTGTTTTTCCGGTAATCCGTTTTGGGTTGACTTTCGTCATAACCGGTGTCATGTGTATTTCTTGCGCAAATCCTGCGCCAGGCGCTTGCGCTTTTCCTTGCCATGAGGCGCAAAGATATGCATGGGCTTTTTGTGGGTATTTCTTGCGTAAATCCTGTGCCTGGCGCATGCTCTTTTCCTGCGCCATTTGGCGCAAAGATTCGCATGGGCTTTTCGTGGGTTTTACTTGCGTAAACCCTGCGTCTGGCGCTTGCGCTTTTCCTGTGCCATTCGGTGCAAAGACTCGCATGGGTTTTGCATGGTATTTCTTGCGTAAATCCTGCACCTGGCGCATGCGCTTTTCTTGCGTCATTTGGCGCAAAGATTCGCATGGGCTTTTCGTGGGTATTTCTTGCGTAAATCCTGCGCCTGGCACTTGCGCTTTTTCTGTGCCATTCGGTGCAAAGATTCGCATGGGCTTTTCGTGGGAGTTTCTTGCGTAAATCCTGCGCCTGGCGCATGCGCTTTTCCTGGGCCATTCGGCGCAAAGATTCGCATGGGCTTTTCGTGGGTATTTCTTAGGGTGTGCGAATCCACTCGAATCCGGAAATCTCGAATCCGAATCCCTTGAAAATACTCGAATCCGAATCCAACTCGAATCCTTAAGGTCAGCAAATTTCGAATCCGAACCCGAATCCGAATCCAAAAAAAAATCGAATCCGAATCCAATATGCTCGAATCCGAATCCTCTGCAACAGTTGATGATTCAAGCATTTTAAATTCACAATAGATCCATAATTTCCAGTTCGATGATTTGGAAAGCTTCCTTTGAGCACGGCATGGTATTATCTTTGTGCTAACCTTGGATCCTCTTGCTGCTCCTGCTTACATTGGTCGACATGACCATGCTTTCAAGATTAACCTTTATCAACCTTCCAAGAACATACTCAAGTATTCATTCATTCCAAGAACTATTGTAGACTGGAATTGTTTATCCCACAACTCTGTTGAATCACTTATTCTGTCTCAACATATACCTGATTGTTCTTAATTTAGCCTGATCTTGTGGGCCCTATTCGGATCTGGTGCAATGCATGGGGTTGATAAAGTTGTGGTCTGGGAACGGGTCAGGGACCCATGCCCAGACCAAAGCCGGGAACCTGCCCGGAGACGGCGGCCCATGTTGGCGGCCCCCCACTGCGTGGTCAGTGCAAAACCTTTTTCACGCAGCTGGGAAGAGGGAGTGTGCGTACTGCTGGCGAACGCCGCTGGTGCTTCCGTGACTCCCTGCGCTTGTTAACCGGCAGTTGCCGGACGGCGCTCTCGCCGCGCGACTGACGCAAGGCGAACCTTTCCCTCATTGTAGTGCACTGGATAGGGTAGGTACTCACGTATTGCTCTAAAATGCTCTCATTCCTTATCGTGTTTCAAACTTTGCCTTTATTTGCCAATTGCCATCCAAGATCATCTTGAAGTAGGTACCTACCTACCTATTCTTTCATTCCGTGTACCTGCCAGTCTTCTCTCGAATCAGTTGTTCAAATCTAAATTGTTACTTTCTTCAAATTTCAGATCCCCCTTTTTTGCTTCTTTTTTCTTGTGTTTTTTTTTTCACTCTTTTTTCTCGTTTTTTTTTCTCATTCTTTTTTCCCTCTTTTTTTCCTTTTCTTTTTTTTTTTTTTTCTTTCCTTTTTCATTCTTTTTTTTGCTTCTTTTCTGTTTTTTACATACCACCTGCATCCCTATCTTCTTGGGAAGTTCTATTTTTACTACCTTGTTTTTTCCACTTTTGTGTTTTTTTTTGAGATTGTGATTGGGTATGCATGAGGAAATGAGTGTTAGAGTTTGCTCAAGGTTGGATCTTGCCTGGTTGTGCATGTGTGTGTGTCTGCTTGGGTGTCTGAAGTGATTGCTATATGACTAGGCCCCGTCCACATTCCGATGATCTCTTCGCGGTCTTTTCCCCTCCTTTTCCCTTTACCCCTCCTTTCGATAATGCAGCCGACGGTCGCGTTCCCTTCCCATCCCTTCCCCTCCCTTCCCTGGTAAATGATGAACCTCTGCTGTTCACAATTGATGATTGCCTTTATGGCATGAAAACCTGTAGAACAGAGTAAATCTGATACCGATACCGATCCTTTCTGGCCGATGCTCGAATTTCTTCAAATTTCTCTCGTCCCAAGATCTTTCAACTGCTCATCTTCTGCAGTATCATCAGGGGGTCCGTTGAGGTGAATGTCGGAGACTAAGAAACAGAGGAGAATCTGGTGTCCATGTCAGTGGTTAAAACATCGTCAGATCAGTAAAAAAGGTTGACAGGAGTCGGCTGCTTATTTCTAAATTCCAAACAAACCGCATGAATTTCGACCAATCGGATGCGAGCAAAATCGTAATGACGCAATTGTAAAAACTTTTTCATGAATACACCTTTCCGAAGCGAATTCCGGCAGCAGCCTCTGCGGCCGAGTGGTCTAGACAGCCTGCTGCCGCTGCGGAGGTGCCCGTTGTGGTGGTGGCTCGAATCCTGCCTGGAGTAAAAATTTTAGATTTTTGTTTTTTGAAACACCGAAATGTTTTTGACACCAGTGGCAGTTGTTGACACCAGGAAGAGGAAAGGTTGGGTTAGGTTAGGTTAGGTTTGGTTAGGTCAGGTTAGGTTAGGTTAGATTAGCTTTAGATCTCGTAAACGCGGTTTTAATTCGGGTTTGCACCTGATTGGTCGAAATTCATGCGATTTGTTTGGAATTTGGAAATTCGCGAGTCGGCTTGCGTGAGACGAAAACAACGACAACTCATTATCAGACGACAGGTATTGAAGGTGCCCCAGTGGCTCAGTTGGTTCGCTGGTCTGACTCCAAATCCGAAGGTTGTGGGTTCGATTCCCGCCACAGTCGGAATTTGTGGGTTGGGTCATGCTCCATTCTGGCTGCAGTGACAGAAAGGGAGACTTAGTGGCATGTCTTCTAGTCCTTCGGAAGGGACTTTAAGAAGGTGGTCCCGTGTGCAATTCACCATGTGCACGTTAAAGAACACTTAGTCCGTCCAAGAGTGGCGGCAAGTTACAGAAACATAATAAAGCCACAGACACATACAGGGGTACCGAACACCAGTGTGGGTATGGTGAATGATTGGTATGAATGGCGCCAGAGTAAGGCGCAAAGTATGAATGGGTTGATGTGGGCGAAAAGAAGCCCTGGGGAACACCCCGAAAACCTTACACAAGTTTAAAGTTTAAGTTTAAAGTTTAAAGTCCATGTCAGTACCCCTCTGCACCAAGGCTGAATTCTTTATCCTTGGTGATTTCAACATAAATTTGATGGTAATGTCGCCTGCCTCAAATATGCTTATGTCAACCATGGCTTCATTACAATTGCAACAACTTGTTTCTTTTTCTTCAAGGCATACTGATTGTTCTTCAACTTTAATTGATCCAATCTTTTGTTCATTGTCTTGTTTTACCAATTGTCATGCTGGAGTTATCGATTTTCCCATTTCGGACCATTTGCCAACCTTCTTTGCATTTCCTAGGAACTTCACCTCCCACTGCAGAGCTGAAAATGTGCTTCACGGAGTAAATTCTCGCATGGTTGATAGCTCCATTTCTGGCTTTGACTGGTCACCTTCCACTTTACCTACTGAATGCCAATGTGCTTTTAGCTACATTCATGATAGGATCCAAACATCCCTTACCCATGGCAGCTATGTTAGGAAAGCTAGAACTAATAAAATGGCCAAGCTTACCATTTCTCCCTGGATCACCCCGGAAATTGCAAAGCTAATCATTTTGCAGGGAAATTTGAAATCAAAATTGAGGCAAAATCCTTACAATGTGAATCTAATAAACAGACTTAGCATTTTGGATAATGAGGTGGATACTAAAATGACTTCTGCGAAAAACAACTATTTTTCCAATAGGCTGTCACTTGCAAGATCACCAAAGGTGACTTGGAAAGTGATAAACGAGGTTATCAATAAAACTCAGCCTGCCAAGCCTAAGATTGTTTTTAAAGTGGCAAATGGTGTCGTATCGGATGAATCGTTGGTTGCAGATTTACTAATTAACGCTTTTACATCTCTCCCTGTCTCATTTTTAAGTGGTGGCAATTGCTCAGTGGGGCAGGCGATTGACTCTATACCTGCCTCATCCTCATCTTTATTCATGAAACCATGTACACCTGCAGAAACAATCAACATAATTTCTGCTTTACGGAAAACTTCCCCTGGTCTTGATAAAATAGGATCTTGTTTGATTAAACGTAATATGGCACTTTTAGCACCAGCTATTTGTCACACTATAAATCTAATGCTGTCACAAGGAGTCTTCCCGCTAGAGCTTAAATGTGCTCTAATTGTCCCTGTACCAAAATCTGGGGATTCTTCTGACCCTCAAAATTACAGGCCAATTGCACTGCTACCAGTATTAAGTAAGGTTTTTGAGAAAGTTATTCTTGACCGATTACTGAGTTTTTTAGTGGGGCATGACCAGCTGTCTGATTTTCAGTTCGGCTTTCTTCCTGGTAGGTCCACCATGGATGCAATGACACTCATCGTTAATCAAGTTAGGTTACAGCTAGACCAGGATCGACCCACTGTGGCTCTGATGGTAGATTTTCGAAAAGCTTTTGACAGTGTTGTCCACCCTATTTTGATTGCAAAGCTTTCTAAATATGGAATACGGGGAGTGGCTTTAAAACTTTTTTCTTCTTATTTAAGTGGTCGTACACAGAGGATTCGAGTGGGTTCTTATACATCAGATGAACACCCTGTCACCAAGGGTGTACCTCAAGGCAGTATTTTAGGACCATTGTTGTTTCTTCTATATTTAAATGATTTGCTTAGCCTGCTGTCTACTGTTTCCTATCCCATAGCTTATGCAGATGATCTGACAATTGTTTTATCAGATTCAACAGTTGATGCTTTGTTAGTAAAGTTGAAGAATATTATTAATTTGGTAAATCTGTGGTGTCGTGCAAATGGTTTTGTAATGAATTCTATGAAATCAACTTACATTTCTTTTTTCTCTCATCGCTACATTTTTCCCCCGCAGCTCAGAATTGGTAGCGATGCCTTTTTGAGAACAAACAACGTAAAACTGTTAGGTATGCACATAGATGAAAAGCTTTCTTGGAAGACGCATACATCTGTCTTGCATAGAAAACTTGTCACCGGCCTCTATCTACTGCGTTTGGCCTCAAAACATTTAGATGCAAAAAGTCTTCGAACACTCTACCATGCTCATTTTGAGAGCCATTTGAGGTATTGTGCCTCTGTTTGGGGTTGTGGGCCTGACTGCAATATCAAACCCATCAATATCCTGCAGAAGAAAGCCATTCGTATTCTAGCATGTCTTCCGTATAATGCCCACACTCAAGAGTGTTATAAAGCCTTACGGATTCTTAACACATACCAAATCGTTTATTTTCAGCTGCTTGTTTTCATTTTTAAGTTTTTTAATCCATTGAACCATGCACGTTCTTCTTCTGCCATTTCTCCATTTTTACACGCTCTGCCTGAGCCCAGGCCATCGGAAAGCCGCTCATTAAGGTCAAGTACTCGGCCGCTGTTACAGTTGTATCATCATAAAACGTCTTTTGGTAGGTCTTCGATTCTTTCACTAGGTTTTCGCATTTGGAACCACCTTCCAACAACTTTTCATCAAATATCCTCTATCAACATATTCAAATCTCGTCTGAAGCAAGCAATGGTCAATGACCAACTCTTTTTTACATACCAAGGAGGACAGCCAGTTGTTTAAGGGCTTTGTTCTATCCCCCTGTGGACCCTGCCGTCAAATAGGTTTTTTTTTTACAAAAACGAAAAGATTTTTCATTTCACCCTATCAGTTACAGGGTCATCCCCGACCCCTAAGTAAGTGGTTATTCTGCAAAGTTTCGTGTTCTATTTGCATAAGATTAACTTTTTTTTTCAATTTTTTTCCCTTTTTTTGTGCTCGCATGTGCACTCATTGTCTAGGGATACCACTTCAACCATCTGTGTTCTATGGTGTTTGGCGTTTGCCTTTCTTATCGAGCATCTTGGTGCTCCACGGTGATTTATGAATTGGATTTTGCTTGGCATCTACATTTTGGCATCAACATCGGTCATTATCCTGCTTGCAATCAATGAATCTCAAATACGAGGTAAGGTTCTGACATTTATCAAACTACCAATTGGCTTCGAATGTGTCCTTAAATGGTGAGTGTACATGCGTCACAAAGAATATTTGGCACAAAAATGCATTCCTTGTTTTAAATTTGAGTTAAATAAAAAAAGAAAAAAAAAAAAAAAAAAAAGGTGAAATCGCACTGAACCGGGTGGATGGGAAGGAGGAATGCAGGCTCTGTGAGGCAGAGTCGGAAGACTTGTGCCACATATTCCTGTGGTGCAAGTCAATGATTGAAGAGAGACGTTTTTCTTTTGCAAGAATCTTCCATTTAATATTGTTTGTTAATCATTTATAAATTATTGTTGTTTTGTACAATTCTGGGTGGATGGATGTGGACAGGGGCGTTCACAAAGAGCAGGAATGGGCACTTGTTCGTGAGCGACTGGGAATAGGGAGGGAGAAGGAATCAGACCAGTGGGTGGAACATGCGAAGCAATATCTCGTGAAGTGGAAGGGAAAGGTTTCTGCGGCCTAGCACTGAGGGTGGTTGGAGATTTTTTGTTTTTCTTTATCTATTTTTTCGGATCCGATCTGGTGCATTGCCACGGGGGTGATATACATGAGGTTTGGGAAAGGGTCGGGGACCCACGCCCAGACCTAAGCCGGGAACCTGCCCGGAGACGGCGGCCCATGTTGGCGGCCCCCCCACTGCGTGGTCAGTGCAAAACCGTTTTCACGCAGCTGGGAAGAGGGAGTGTGCGTACTGCTGGCGAACGCCGCTGGTGCTTCCGTGACTCCCTGCGCTAGTTAACCGAGCTTATGCCGGACAGCGCACTCGTCAGCTTCTAAACTGACGAGTGCCTTCTCGGAGTTCACATTGGTAAAGAGGGAGTCCACTACAACACACGGTTTCCAATAACCGAGAGGTTATTGAACACCTTTCCCGGGTGACATGGGAGCCACAGGATACCCTCTACAGTTTGGACGTCACGTCCCTCTTTACCAATGTGAACTCCGAGAAGGCACTCATCAGTTTAGAAGAAAATTTGGTTAAGAAGAATATTTTCTTCAACATCACGCTCATTGAGCACATCAGGGTGTGTCTCGACAACACCACCTTTCGCTGGAAACAAGAATTCTACAGACAGATAAAAGGCCTCCCAATGGGTAGTCCGTTATCCCCGACTCTTGCAAACATTTTCATGGATACCATCGACCAGAAGCTCACAGCAGCTGCCCTCAAACCAAAACTCTATCTCAGATATGTGGATGACATCCTCATCATTTGGAGCCACACACATCAGGAATTCCTTCAATTCGTTGAATTTGCCAACTCTCTGGAAAGGGATATCAAGTTCACATGGGAGCGGGAAGTTGAAGGTAAAATGCCCTTCCTGGACATTTCCATAAGCCATGCAAACCACGCGGGTCACCTGCACCTATCAGAAACCCACACACACAAATTCATTTATTCCAGCCCTCCTCGTCACATCCATTTCAACACAAATGGCCGCCTGGCGATCCTTGTTGTACCGGTCCCACACTATCACATCCGACCCAAGAAGAAAACAACAGGAGGTTTCATCAATCAGAAAGCTTGCATAAATCACGTTTACCCAGGGCCTCTGATTGATCAGTTGGATTACAAGATAAGCCACGCCCTGGTTCAACTTTCTTGAGGCCTAAACCCGATCATGTCGTTTCTCTGCCATATGTTCCACGAATTTTAGAGCCAAATCCAGAGGACCTTGAGGAAGTTCAAAATTGAATCAGTCCTGAAACCCAAAGACAAACTGATAACCAAGATAGTCAACAACAGAGACCCAAGAAACAGACTGGAAGGCAATGGCATCTATGAAATCAAGTGCGCATGCGAGCAAAATACATCGGCATGACAAAGAGAAACCTCAGCGACGGGTCAAAGAACATCGATATGACATCAAGAAAGAGAAAGCCACCACTGCACTAGCCCTACACTCTCATCAGTTCAAGCACCAGCCAAAATGGGACACGTGTAAAATCATTGCAAACCAAATTCGCACAAAGCCCGGGAATGCAGAGAAGCCATTGAGATCGTTAAGGCAGGCACACAAGTTCTGAACCACAAGGATGGCAACAAGTTAGATCCAGCATGGCAACAGTTCTTCGCCAATAGACCATGGCCTGACCCGTATACCTCTTCTGGCTGCCCTCCACACTCATCTGAAGGTGTCTTCCCACCTCTAGCCTCAGAAATCCAAGTCACACACACCCGACCTCTCAGAACCTCAACACAACTCTCAGAAGCAGCAACACAACAAAACCAGCAACCGACTCGCAAGGCAGAACCAAAAGGATTTGCAAGCCAACCAAACCGCCTCAATCTAAAAATTTCGGGAGCAACAGCGACCACATCAACATGAAGATGGCACCTTCAATACCTGTCGTCTGATAATGAGTTGTCGTTGTTTTCGTCTCACCAAGCCGACTCCGTCAACCTTTTTTACTGATCTGACGATGTTTTAACCACTGACATGGACACCAGATTCTCCTCTGTTCTTAGTCTCCGACATTCACCTCAACGGACCCCCTGATGATACTGCAGAAGATGAGCAGTTGAAAGATCTTGGGACGAGAGAAATTTGAAGAAATTCGAGCATCGGCCAGAAAGGATCCAAGGTTAGCACAAAGATAATAATTTCCAGTTCGATGCCAGATTCTCTTAAAGTGATTGCATGTCACCTTAATCATCATCATCAGCTTTGCCATCATGAGCTGGCAGCCAGTAGCTAGGGCTGTGCGAATCGGCTTTCGAATCGAATCTCTCGAATCGAATTCTGCTTCTTCGAATCTCGAATCGAATCCGAATCTCTTCTCCACTTTCGAATCGAATCTTCTCGAGTCGAATCGTTAAGTTCGAATCGGCATCGAATCGAATCGTTTTCTCGAATCGAATCGAATCTCATTTCGAATCTTCCTAATTTTATCTCAGGCACATTAATTTCCAAGCATAAAGCATGCGTAAATGTGAATCAAGTTGGTGAATTGAATGAAGATTAGGTAGGTACACCACAAATGGGGATTGCGCAAATTTAGGAAGACAGAGCATGGGTTCCAGAATGAGGTGAGCAGTGAGCACCAGCAAGAGGTAGGTAGGTTAGGTGGTACCTACCTAATTATCTCAATAAAGTAAGGCAAGGCAGGTAGGTACCTACCACTAGTTACCCCTAGGTACTATACGTGCCATTAATGCATGTGGGTGGGTCTATGTCCCTCAGAATAAAACACGATGGTGGTCCCTGAAAACCGGACAGCCGGACAGGACTGCCGGACAGGACCGCCGGACTGACCCGGATGGGTTAGGTTAGGTTAGGTGAGGTTAGGATAGTCTATCCTAACCTAATCTAACCTAACCTAACCCGTCCGGGTCGGTCCGGCATGGCTGTCCGGCTGTCCGGTTTTCAGGGACCACCAAACACGATATGCACTAGGTAGGTAGGTACCTACTAAGTAGCTAGTATAGGCAGGTACCTACCTATCATTGGTTCCAGAATGAGGTGAGGTGAGACACCAGCTATAGGTACCAAGGTACCTACCTCTCTCGATACAGCAAGGCAAGGTGGGTAGGTACCTACGACTAGTTAGTTACCTCCTGACTAAAAGTGCCATTAGTGCATGTAGGTAGCTGGCAGCTGCCTATAAGCATGTACTTATGCCAGGCCTGGTATGCAGGTAATGCTCTGCAGCAAAATATATGCAGAGAAAGGAATGAAAAACACTAGGCAGGTACCTAGTTAGGACGGTGCCAGGTACCTACCTAGTACAGGTCACAGGATGACGTGTCAATAGGCAGGTTTCTTCATCAGTGATATTAGGCCAATCTGTTTTGGCTGAATAGGCATATAGGTGCCTTGCCAAACGATGGTAGGTCGGTACCCACCTGATTACAATCTGATTTTCCTTCCTGTTGATAACCTGATAAAATAGCAGGGCAAAAACTCTAGCCAATATCTTGCACAAAATCATCATGAAAGAGAATTGGCCAAAATTATTGAAGATAATGAGAGCTTTTGCTGACAAAAACTGGAATACAAACATTCCAGGTGTTTTTGTTTCACAAGAAGCAAAGACCACAGCAACACAGCAAACAAGACAAACACAAACAAAAAAAGCCAAAATGAACATGTTTGCTGAACACCAGAAATGGGAGCACCATGTCTTTTCAAGTTTTCCAACAGAGCAAACAAGGCAAAAACAACAAAAAATCCAAAATGAACTTGCTGAACACCAGAAATGGGTGCACCATGTCTTTCCAAGTTTTCTACCTGCAGCAAACAAGACAAAAACAACAAAAAAGCCAAAATGAACTTGTTTGCTGAACACCAGAAATGGGAGCACCATGTCTTTTCAAGTTTTCCAACAGAGCAAACAAGACAAAAACAACAAAAAAGCCAAAATGAACTTGCTGAACACCAGAAATGGGTGCAGTGCACCATGTCTTTTCAAGTTTTCCAACACAGCAAACAAGACAAAAACAACAAAAAAAAGCCAAAATTTTGCTTGCTGAGCACCAGAAATTGGAGCACCATGTCTTTTCAAGTTTTCCAACACAGCAATTTCAAGTTTTCCAACACAGCAAACAACAAAAAAAAGCAAAAATGAACTTGCTGAACAACAGAAATGGGAGCGCCATGTCTTTTCAAGTTTTCTGTCAAAATCCCGGATAACGTGCGTACACTAGACGGCGGATCGGCAGTGCAGGTAATGGGAAAACATCTGACGCACGCGTTCGCGTAAGAGAGATGGCTGCCATCTAGTGTAATTCAGTTAATTCAAGATGGCTTCCAGGCGCCATCCACTTGGTTGTTTGACTTTGCCATTCGAAATTTTGGATCAATGTTGACGATTTTTGAGCTTTTTTTTTGCAAAAAAGTTTGCAAATTTTTTATTTGAGATTCGAGATTCGATTCGAATTTTTTTCGAATCCTTCAAGAATCTCGAATCGAATCTTTTCGAATCGAATCCTTTTCTTCGAATCTCGAATCTTGATTCGAATATCACCACATTTTTCGAATCGAATCTTTTCGAATCGAATCAGGCAAGATTCGAGATTTTCGAATCGAATCTTCGAATCGAATCAAGATTCGCACAGCCCTACCAGTAGCCACACAACCGCAGCCGGTGACTCGGCTTGAACATTGTTGCATACCTTGGGCTCTAAAGGAGATTAATGCCCCATAACTACGACAGTGTACCCCAATTCCGCTCTGCCTTCAACGGAAACGATTCGGAGCAGTTTTACGGCATATGGGGTCCGCGGAATATGCCAACCCGCAGAAGTTCCTGAGAGAGTCATGCTCCGCAGAGGAAAGACATACTCGAATGTCTTTCGATATGTGGCTTCTCTGTAGTGCAACCTGTCCGGCCCTTGATGAACCTGCAGCTAGTAGGGCTGTGCGAATCTTGATTCGATTCGAAGATTCGATTCGAAAATCTCGAATCTTGCCTGATTCGATTCGAAAAGATTCGATTCGAAAAATGTGGTGATATTCAAATCAAGATTCGAGATTCGAACAAAAGGATTCGATTCGAAAAGATTCGACCTGGGATCCTCATCTTCAATGCAACATTGATGCAATTGAGTCTGTCCAGCGCAGGGCGGTGAGGTTTGTTTCTGGGGACTTCTCCTTTCATTCCAGTGTGTCATTGCTCAGGGAGGAACTAGGCTGGGAATCCCTTGCTATGAGGAGAAGGCTCAGAGGGTTTTCCATCTTTCGGAAGTGCATTAAAGGCGAAGGTGGCTGGGCTGGATGCCGTGGCAACCTGATCAGAAACACAGGGTCTACGAGGGCTAGTGACCTCGTTTCATTTGTCCCACCATCACTGTCAAAAATGTCGCTAGGTTCTCATTCCTAAACAATTTCCTGTTTCTCTGGAACAGGCTTGGAATTTCCCATGACATGTTGAACAAATCTGACACCAGTTTTTTATCTGCCATAAAGCCCAAGCTTAGTGTATTACCTCATTAGGTTGGTTCCAACCTTGATTAGGTAGCTACTTGTTTATTCCCTGCTTAGTTTCTTTTCTACAAGGATCATTGTCTAACCATGCCTTTTTCTCGTTCTCTTTATTTTTACATGCATTGAATAATGAAACATTAAATTTATGGTGAGCTGTTTTGTGAATTTATGGTGAACAATTATTGTGCACCGTTTTGGGCCTGTTTTTTTGTGATCCAATGATCTTCCTGCTGCTGAAATCATCTCCGACCTTGTGGACGATGCCATTGGTGGAATTTTCACATTGCATACCTGATCTGGTTCGTTGCTATTTGTTTGTTTTTTCTTTTTTGACATTGCCATCGACAACACCCACATTGGGTTTCTAAAAATTCACTTCATGCACCAATGGTTTGCACTTGCATTCCACGTTTCGTTTCTTTTTGTGTAACCTACATCCGTTCACCTCGCTGGCCGAAAAGATGCATGCTGCCTCGGTGAGAGAACATGACGACTTTATTGTTGTCGTGGTAATTGCCGAGGCAAAAAAATGATGCATGCCTGACCGGGGTTTACCACGTCCAATGGCTTTTATTGCCTGTGGCCCCCAACATAGTTATAGTTAAAACTCTGGCAATGGAAAAATGGTGCTCTGTGACGGTTGCTCCAATTACTTTCATTTTGAATGTGTCGGGCTGCTCAAAGTGAGGGTTATTCCAGCATGGGCACTGTGGATGTGCGAGAATTGCATCGGCGATTTTCGGGAAATGAAAAGCCTCCTCACTCAATTGAGAGTTCTCTGTTCTTCTCCCCCAGCTGCGGTGCCGGCCGAGCCTTGTACCATGGTTTCTCCTCTTGCTGAGGTGGTGGCAGGGCCTCCTACGGTTGTTGTTCCCACTGCGTTGGGTGATCTTCCTGCTCCCTCTTTGGACTCGTCATCCCAGGCCCTTTCTTTCGCTCTCTTGAACTGCCCTAGTCAAATTCATAATATCTCGGATGTCCCTTCTATCGCCTCACCCATTGGACCTTGTGCTTCTCTCCCTTCTGCATTCCCACCTCGTGCGTCTGCGCCCAGAGTTGTTCCGGGCACGCTTTCCTATGCTGGTGCAGTCGCAGCTCCTTTCAGTTGTTCCGGGACTTCCATTCCAACAAAGGTCATTCCTGCCTGGAAGGTTTCTGTCATGGGGTCCTCTGTTACTTCTGTT